>JBAMJV010006109.1:0-109579 GCA_037951105.1 Echinarachnius parma
ATGAATTGTATATGTAATAATGTAGATTCTACCCTCTTATATGGCTCTACTTATCCTCGTATTTGTATTATACGATTGAGTTTGTAGCCATTTGAAAATCATCTAAAACGTAATCAATTTGTAAGTTAAACGTTATGTATTCTTACTATCTAAAGACGCATACGTAGTTTTGTTCATTATCACCCTTATTTCAAAGCCTTAACAATTTTTCCTGTCGCGGTTTTCCACAAATTTCACTTTAAAAATATGACCATGCAGTTTCGAAGAAATATGATATTTACATCACATGCTAAAGGGGTAGTACAGTTTTGGTAAAGGCTGAACTTTAGTAACCAAACCTGGACAGTAACATTATAAACTAATAGTTATAACTCCACCATGCTCGAAAGGTATACAAAATTACAAACGACTAAGTAAAAAGCCCGTTATCATTCACAAAAGAGCCATTAAAACACAAAAGGGCGCTTTATGAAAAGGCATTGGTTTCAACCATTTTCATACAAAATAATGCATGTGATGTTTATTAAAATAATGATTAAATAGAGAGATCATCACAACTATTTAAAAAAACGCTTTTGAAAATTGTTGAAAAAGTGCTAGCATTTATTATTATTTTTTTTTTAAATCATCTTATTATTTGGGCCCCCAAATAATTATAAGATCAGCAGATATATTATTGATATTTCAGCCGTTTTCTGGGTCGATTTTGACCAAATAAAGTTTGTCTGCCATTAAAATTGCATGTTCTCTCAAATTCGAACATGTGCATGCGCCTCTCTACCAAAACTAAACTACCCCTTTAAAAAGGTAAATCGATGTTTTTTGATACAGCAGTCTTTGGGTATAATCGCGTTCCAACGTAATAACAGTAAGATCGAACGTAGACATATTTGACCTATCGTTCATGATGGTGTATTGTAAGTATTTAATGATCATAATGTTCAAATATTTTATATCCTATAATTATATGAATACATTTAACATAAACGATATGTGGTAGCCTTCTCCTGTATATTTGGTTGCATTCTTTCTTTCAGTTACTGCATGAGGACCAACAATTTAAAGGATATAATCACTATACCATGTAATTAGTTTGTTTGTTTGTTTGTTTGGGTGTGTGTTTGTTTGTTTGTTCTTTGTTTGTTTGTTTGTTTGGGTGTGTGTTTGTTTGTTTGTTCTTTTGTTTGTTTGTTTGTTTGTTTGCCTTGTTTGTTTGTTTTTATCAATGATATCAATATTCAACCTATTACGGTAACATCACCCGTCTCTTCACTTTATCAATATCAATAACGAATGCAATATTTCGGCCTTGGAACAAAAAACAAAAAAAATCATCATGCAACTGTTCAGGTTCTTTTGCACTTCAAAGTTCGCATGACCTTTTCTTGAAATTATATTTAATATCATTGTCCCTTATTAGCCCTCTTGTAATACAACACAAAGGGAACCCATTAATTGATTGCTGATTTGTAATGACCCAGATGACCCAGGGTCAATGTAGGCAAAGAGAAGGGCAAGACGGAATCCTAGATCGAGTTGTGACCAAACAATTAAACAAATTTAATAAAACACGTGGGTGTGTGGGTGGTGGGGGGGGGGGGGGGGGGGTGGTTTCCTTCCGTGGCGTACCGACTGATTGGGAGGGGTTGCACGTGAATTATTGGAGAAACACGTCCTTCGCATTTTCTTTATTTGTTCCGATTTGATACCCTTATGTTTGAAATGTTTTTCTATCAATCTATAGGGGAACAGGGGGCGCCCTTTCCACGCCCCCCCCCCCCCCCCCGTAGCTTACGCCCTAGCCTCCTTACTAGGCGAAGCAAGGTTATGCAATCATGATCCACTTGTTTTACCTGCATGACAAGCAATACATAATATTTACAAAGGGACATATATCACGTAAATATTATTGTTGCATAAATTGTGCGTGCAATTTTTGGGGAAATAGCAGCAGTGGGCGGCATCAAAGTTACTCATGATCGTATAGTCCTCCTTCGTTAGTTTCAGCTCTACAAGGACGAGACCCCACTTTTTGCCTGACATAAGTGATAAATTATGTCAGCAAGAAGGCTGTTTATTTTATAAGACCTGGCCCCCTCCACTTCAATGCATACACGTCAGGGAAAGAAAGATGTGTACGTCCGAGTGTCTGCGTGTGTATATGTTTGGTATGACTTGAATATTATGTGTGGTTCGAATAGTGAGGTTGGTGGCATGTTGTTTGTTTGTTTGTATTTTGTTTTAATGTTTGTTTGAGTACATGCATTACTTTCCTTATTCATGTGTAATGCACATTCCGTGAGGTTAAATAAGGTCTTTACAAGAGGCATCAAGGTATAAAAGGGGACTAAAGATCATGGGCTTTTTGAGAGTGAATTCGAAATTCATGTAGGATAATAATTGAATTGAATTGAATTGAAATGGTTTTATTGAACAGCAATCTGACTTAAAGAACAGCTTGGTAGCTGATACACATCAAATTTACAAAATGATGTATAACAAAAATGTTGACAACATTGAATTATCATAGCAAGAGAGATATAAATACAACAACATTGTTGTGAAAGTCCAATTATTGTAACTATAACTACGGCAACAGCCAATCAGCAGGGGGTATTATAGTTGCTGCCATGGTAGTTACCATCACTGGGAAATTCACAACAAGTGATTTGTTAATGAAATGGGGTCAGTATAAAGAGTAAAGGAAACTAACCTGCCCCCTCCACCCCCCTCCCCCTACCCCCCCCCCCCCCCCCCCCCCCCCCCCACTAATAATCGCGTGCGCCTCTGTGGTCGCGTGAACAAGTCCGGGCTGGCGGAATCAGTCTGGCAGGTGTGCAATTTAGGGTTAGTTTTGTTGGGAACCATATTTTTGAAAATTGAAGTTAGCAACCAAAAATAATATATCGGCAAGTTGGACAAGGTCCGGCGGCAACCGTGCGCACCGTGCGCAACCGTGCGCGGATCTTGTCCACCCAGACTTATTCCGCGGCCAGACTTTTCCCGCTACACAAGTCAGCCACCCCCCCCCCCCCCCCCCCCCCCTAATAAGACCCGAGACCTCGCTACGGCCAACTTGCCATCTGTATATAACCTTGAGATGTCCACCTGTGTCTTGAAAAGTGTAAAGTACAGTCAACTGAGAATAGCCTAATTGTTAGTCCTTACAGTAATTAATTAGCATGAAACGCAGGAGGTCTATGTCAAGACGGTGATATGGCAACGAAGGTGAGGATCACCAAAGTTTTTATGTGTCTGTTTTGTGTTTGTGGTTGGAGGGGCCGAGGGGGGGGGGGGGGGAGCAATTGAAAGGGCTACATAGATAATCATATCGTTATGCTTACGAGAGTTGACAGCTAATTAAGAGGGTACCGACCACCCACAAACAATATCTTTATAAATGAAAGGTAACCAACTTTAGTAGTTCCTTTCCATCAACAAGTTTTTAGCACAAATAATTTATGTTTTTCAGAAAAAAAATATATAATTGGAAAACGCATCACCATTCTAAAGCATGCGTTCATGAGGTCTGCATGTACGAAAGACTACTTTTGTCCAGAGTAAACGAATCGTCCGGGATTCATATTGTCTCCAAACGTACGCGTGAAATAGCATTGCGCACATCGCAAATGTTTGGGCCCGTACGGAACCAGACAAGAATTGTGGTTCCGTAAGTGGTGGTAATGAATTGCGTTGATAATGAATTACACAACCTTAGTGCAAGATGTGGGTAGCTTATTTGATATCGACAAAATGGTAGACCAAAAGCATATAATTATGTGTTGTTCTTTTCGCCTGGAGTGTCCCCTTTAATTAGCTTGAAGACAGAAGATATACTGTATGTCAAGACGTTGATATGGCAACTCGAAGTCAGGTTCAACCAAAGTTTTTATTTATTTGATTTTTTTTTTTTTGTGGGGGCGGGGGGGCAAACGATGAAGGGGCTGCATGGAACATCATAACGCAAGGAAATATTCAAGGGATATTATAGATCCCGAGACTAGTATTCATTGTCGACATCGACAAACCTTCCTATAACTCTAGCGGTCTCTCCTCATAACTTGTTGCATTTGTATTACAAGTAGAAGCATGGAACAGGTTTTATTTTTCTCGGAATGTATCTCTTTCTTATGATTGAAATGTTTGAAGTTGAAAGTCTCCTGGGAGACTTTCAACTGTACACAGTTAACACAATGAGTTAGAAAATATTGCATTTTCGCTCATTACTCGGTCATGTTTGTGACATTCATTTACCATGGAAGTGTCACACATCACCCATGTGACATATCAGATCACAGAAATACACATTTTAATCAACCCGGTCGTCAGGTTTTGAACATGTCAACATAGTCAACCATTTAAAAGTCCCCTAAAATAACTTATCAGTGTGGAAGATGTTTAATTTCGTACAGCAATATCCTTTGCACTTACACGATATAGAATGTAAAACCACGCAGTGCGAAAGAATTGGTCAGAATTCGGGTATTATAAATGTGAACGATTTGTTTTTCTTCGCAGGTGGTAACCTGTTGATATCCAATGAGAAGTGGCTCGTGTGAAGATCGATCTCAGTGACGATTTTGTCAGTTCGGATTTTCTCTCTCGTTAATAAGAAGAGCGTGATATTCCTCAGCAATTAATAATGTACTAAACCGGGGCGTCGAACGATTTAAGGTGGCGATTAAAGGTACAGCGATTAGAGATGTCTACATCCGGTTCAATTACCTGTCCTGTCAAGGACCCTGTATATATTTTATGTTCATCATTAATCACAACAATATGTTGGTGAATATTTCCACATTTATAATTATAAATCTACTATAGTTAGGTAAAAATGTACTTACTATTCAGTGCGCCGTATCCAGCTAGCGCTATTGGGGGCGAAGTTGATAGTGGGACGACGAATGTATAGTTAGACTACCCCAGAGAACATTAATGACTCTGAGGTATTTCCGAAAACAGTGGTAGGGGTGCTGCACGGGTTCCGCATTTTGGAGGGATAGATCACCGATATAAAGGATCTATCATTATTGTCAAAATCCTCAAAAATTTGCTTGGAACTTCAGCGGTTCTCACATGCCTCATTGTATTTCTAATTACCAATAGAATAATGAAAAGCTTGGGTTTTTTCAATTTCCTTCTTCGTTAAAAATATATTTACCATTGATGAGTGTTTGGGTTTTTAACTATCCACTAGGAAAAGTTATAACTATGTACAAAGTCAGTGCATTGAGTAAGGCGAAAATCACTTTGCATTTTTGCACAGTACATCGGCGCATATATACTACATCCAGTTAAACGTGAAATGTTCCACCATATAGCCTTACTAAGTGCGACACTATCAGATATTCAGACATATCAAATACACATTTCAATCAACCAGTTGATAGTTTATTATAATTATTTGCATTACATTTTATTACCACTCCTTTTGTAATGTTTTTGTATGTTTAAAATGCATTAGATTAATTTTTAACTGTGTTAATTGTGCTCTTGTTTGCATATATATTTTAATTGTATATGTATGTATTCTTTTGTAACATAAACAAGTTTTAATCTGTGGATTTTTGTATCATTCTTATTTGCAATAAAACCGAACTTCAATTCAATTCAAAAGCCATTCATTACAGACGCAAAATAATTAAGTTTATGATGTCATAGATGATCTTTATTTACACTATAAAAACTGACCAAGGCCTAGATGACAATGATCATTTTTATGTGTAACAATATTATTAGTTATTTGTGAATTGTTTTGACTCAGACACAAAATAAATTTTGTTTATGATGTCATAAAATGATCTTTATTTACACTCTATAACTTGAACAAAGTCTTGGTGACAATGATATTTCGATGTGTAACAATATTATTATCTATGATAATATCTTCATTTTGAAACATTTTCGACCAGACGCAATGGAATTTTGTTTATGATGTCATAGATTATCTTTATTTACACTCAAAAACACATGAAACAAGGTCTTGATGAAAATTATATTTTCAAAAGGGGTTTCCCTCTTTCCATGTCTAAATACATGAGTCATTACGAGCTGTCCGGAGATGATACAAAGTTTAAAGGGATAGTTGAGTTTGGTATTGAAGGCGCTGCACGAAATATATATACTTTTGTGAGGTAAGTGAAAAACTGAGTGTCAAATTTGAGAGAGACATACCAATTTTAATGCAGAAATTTTGTTTATTTGATCAAAATCGGTTCAGAAAACAGCTGAAATAAATATATCCGACTCGAAATAAACCTGGGTTCCAGGATTGTGCGATGATTATTGATTAAACAAAAGAATTTATATAAAATGCTTACAGCTTTTTCAAAAATTTAAAAGAGGATTTTTTTAAATAGTTCTGTGGTGTTCGTCACCAAGACCTGATCGTGGCCTGGACTTTGCGAGACGAATAAAAAAGTGGACCTTTCTGAATTTGTAGAAGAGAATGTAACCTTCTAGTAGAAATAGGGGCGTAGACAACGGGGGGATGAGAGGGAGTGCATCCCCCCACCTCACAAGGTGGGGGGGGGGGGGGGATGAACATGTACATACTCATCCCCCCCAGGTTTTAGCGAAGGATATATATTTTTCTTTGTGTATCTGTATATGAGTGGGAAAGAAAAACATAAGTTGTATGAGTCTAAGACTTGTTAATTTCTAACGTTTAAAAAGGCAATTTATACATCCATTTCAATTTTCGCTGCGCGCTTCGCGCGCGAACAGATTATCTCAGTTTGTTGTGTAACTTTCGTATGGTCTTGGGTGAGTATTTTTTTCTGTATACTGGGCCACGTAGTTCCAGTGTAGGCTGGCATTGCTCTGGCTGCTTGTGTGACGTGCACCAAATTGCACCATTTCAAGTATATATATAAATGCAAAATCTTCTCCGTGGGAAGGGGATACCCCCTCCCAAACCCTCCCTATTTAGCTCTGCCCCAGTCCTCGGCAGCTTCGCCCCTCGGGACTCATTCTTGGCAATAGGCTAAGTTGTTGGATCATTCATATTGTGGCATATGGTGATGTTGGAACTGTGTATGGCGCTAAATAGAGCTTTCAACCAAAAGGCGCTAAATCCAGTTTTTCAACTTCCGAGGAAAACAGGTTTCTTTGTCCCACTTTGTACACATGCCTATGGGAATATGAAAGTTTAACTTTCTATATTTTGATTTTGAGTGAGTTATTTGTCGTAAAATGTGGATTCCTAGATAGCTACGTAGATTATACATGTAGATATATCGTTAACTCAATTTGTATGGAAAGTGGATTTAGCGCCTTTTGGAAGTGAGCTCTATTTGTGTTTGTGTTGGGGTGCATATTCATTAGTGTGTCAATTATTTGTTTTCTTCGTGAACATATATTTAAAATTTCTGGTCGATCAAATCATAACACGCTTTCCCAGATACAGTCAATGTTAAGCCCGAATTTCCTATCTAGGTAAGCACCAGATTGCACAATTTCAAGTCCAAAAATGCAAAATCTCCCTACCGTGGGAGGGGGGACACCCCCCTCCCGCTCAGTCACTTCGCTCCCTGTGTTGGGGTGCATATTTATTAGTGTGCCAATTATTTGTTTTCTTCATGAAAATATATTTAACATTTCTGGTCGATCAAATCATAACACGCTTTCCCAAACTAGTCAATGTTAAGCCCGAATTTCCTATCTAGGTAAGCACCAGATTGCACAATTTCAAGTCCAAAAATGCAAAAGCTCCCTACCGTGGGAGGGGGGATACCCCCCTCCCACACCCTCACACCCTCACTCTCACATCTGGCTCAAAGTTGACAGCACTGTGAGTGTGGTTGGGCATGCGCCCCTACACACATAAAATCGTGAGCCCCAATAGGTTTTGCCCCCCACCCCCAAATCCAAAACTTCTTCCGTCACGCCTGGTCACGACCATCTAAACATCTACACCCCCCCCCCCCCCCCCCCCCCCCACCCACTTAGAGGACTTTCAAGCAATTGTCTTGGTCTCGAAATATTTCGGCAGGTGGTCTCGGCCGCGAACAAATTGGTCTTGGTCCGGTGAACGCAGGCCCCCCCAACTCAAAATGGAAGTTGGCCAAATTTTTAATGAAGAGAACCACCGATTGTTATGTTAATTCGACTGGCTGCCATGGTAATATTAGCGTAAATTCATTCATAATAATGCGCGGGCGCGAACTTCACAATTATCACGCACGAATTTATGGTATGCCTCTGTTATGACGTCACAATGAAAAACAATATTTTGATCCTAGTAGGGAAATCCCCTGTTTCTTGACTGTGCGCAATTAAATACATGACATCGCGTACTGTTAGTACTGCGCGTAATTAAAATAATAGAGATGAATTAGAATACTTAAGCGTCTTTGGTATTATGAAGCGTAATTTTGCTGAGAAGTGCGTGTTTAAATGCCATGGCAACTGCAAGTGCGCAATGCGTAATTACTTTAGCTTTTTGCGTAATGTGTTAACAAAGACTGTAGAATTACAAGACAGCTCACTGGCGGTCGCGCAGCGATGTCCCTTCAAACAGAATGAAGATTCAAATCGAGCTTAAGCCTAGAGCTTAGTAGCTATATGAAATTTATTATATCACTGTATTTGTGTCATTTTTAATAATAAAAAAACATTTTAAAATTATAGACGATTGCTTTTTTTGGAAATTCAGTTCCATTCTTTAGTAAGAATTTAAAAGAAAATAAGGATCAAACTGTACTTACAAATACTCGGCAAATCAGGCTAGCATGAAGATTGAGCAACAGCTTAAGTGTCGACCTTAGTAACCTATAGGAATATGTTTTTATGTAGAATTAATATTATCCTCATGATAAGAAAAATATTTAAAAATTATAGTCGATAGCGATTTTACAATTGAAATCAAAGCTGTGAGAAACATATTTTTTAAATTTAAAGATTTGTTACCGTGTAGAGAAAAATGGCAATGGCTACTCGCGTGTTATAATGTTAATGCGCGCTCAGTCCGCGCACTGTCTTTATTTAATTCTTTATAATTGTACGCGCAAATTGTGCGCAAAGCAAATTTCACGCGCGATATGCAAATTTAGGGTCGTCAAACTTTATCACGTCATCTTGAAGTTATTTTTAGTCAGGCGAAGTAAACATTGTTATTGTGACGTCATAATGAAAAGCCTGCGTATCAAAGTGCGTGTTAATGTTGTACATCGCGCTCTGCCCATTCACGTTGTACAGGATAATTGCACAGTGGTCGGTCTTTCCATTAAGCGTCTTTGGTGTTAATTTATCCAATGAATCCACGTCTGATAATTTATTCAAATGAAACAAATCTGACGTACTACCTCATTTGCATGACATTCGGTGCGTATTTTCAAAAACTTGCTGATAAAGGTGTGGCCTATCTCTGTGGTTAAAACGCTATACGCTTATTCAGTTGGGGTTCTAGTATTTATATTGTATTTCTGTGGGTGAACGGCAAATCATCCCCCCAGGTGTCAGAACCTGTCTACGCCACTGAGTAGAATCATTGAATTACATGGATCATAAGCTCAGTATACAAATGATGCGCAGGTATGAGTGGGTCGGTAGGAATTGTTTGCACAAGGTAACTATGGAACTGTTAAACCCACGAGGCGAAGCCGAGTGGGTTTAGACTAGTTTCCATAGTTACCGTGTACAAACAATTCCACCGACCCACGAAATAAACTTGCGCATCATCTGTTTTATAGAATGGGCATTGTTACGCCCCCCCAAAAAGTCAAAAAATAAAAAATTGGAAAAATTACCGGATGCATGAAATAATTTTACCGGACGCATGAAATTTTTTACCGGACGCATGATTTTTTTACCGGACGCATGACATTTTTTACCGGACGCATGACATTTTTACCGGACGCATGATTTTTTACCGGACGCATGACTTTTCATGCATCCAGTACAATTAATTGTCTGCACAAATTTTGCTCTCAACCAATCAGATTGCAGGGATTTATCAACCCATTCTATAAAAAGAAATGATTTGTTTCTAAGTAATAACGATATATTGATTTAAACAAATCTAGTGGTAAGATGGGTGAAAAAATATTCAATTAACAAAAAGAATACTTAAACATCAATTATTATTATGAATGTTTGGTCTGCTGGATTTATTCACACAGTATTAGTATTACAAATATAGTTTTATGATTGGTACATTGATAGTTATAATTGCATTACCATTCGAATGATTATAACTTCTTGATTATTTGAATATAATTATGAAAAAGCTTATTTGTGTGTTTTTTGTTGATTTTGTTAATAAGTTAATGCAGATACAAATTTTCGGAGGAAAAGAATACCTATACGTGAATCATGAAAAGAGCAATGGCTCTGAAAAGAATAGAACATTTAACATTCGTGTAAAAAGTGGTAGAAAATGTGAAATGCAAGAAAATGACATGACCTAAATAAAAGTACAACATTCTGTTGAAAAGTACAAAACAATGTAACGTTCAGAAAAAAAAAGTAAACAGAAAAAAGGGTGAAAGTGGTTACCCTCGATTTTCCAGACTGAATAAACATGAATCATAGAGACGACATAAATTTAGAAAGGCCGCAGCGAGGTCACGTATGTTACACTGTGTGAAAGTGTAAGCAGGCAAAGTGACATTCCTGAATCTATAGTAACATTGTCCAAATCCACACAACTTAAATAGAACTCTAGTGGTTCCCTCATACCTTGTTATAAGCATGAAAAAGATTTCGTTTTTTGTTGTTTACGATTGAAGTGTTATGATTTTCAACTCGGTGCACTGGGTAGCCATAACTGTGTACAAAGTCAGTCCATTGAGTTAGCAAATATCACTTTGCACTTCGCTCATTTCTCGGCCATATAACATCCATTTTTATAAAATGGGTAGAAGAATCCCTGCATTCTGATTGGTCAATTAGCGTGTAAAAGTTTTTTACTGATGCATGGCTCACTTTAGTTTGATTTTCACATTTGTTTGCACTCATTTTATATAACAAATGTTGAACAGGCATATTTCGTGGATCGGAAAAAGAATTTTTTATATTTTTGTTTATATCATTTAAAAACAAAAATTACATCATTTAAATTGTTTTTCTTTTTTTTATTTTAAAATTGTTTTAAAATAATTTACATCATTTAAAAAAAAAAAAATTTAAATGTGAAAATCAATTTTTTTCCCCCAGCCATGGGTCGGTACTTTTGCAGCCATGGGTCGGTACTTTTGAAGCCATGGGTCGGTACTTTTGAAGCCATGGGTCGGTAAATGTAGCCAATTTAGCCATTACTGGGAAAAAGTCTGATTTTCACATTTTTTCGCGCCCATTTTATAAAACAAATGCTGCACAGCCACAGGCATATTTCGTGGATCGGTAAGAATTGTATGCACTCTTTTAACTTTGAAAATGGTCTAAAACCCACTAGCTGCGCTCGTGGGTTTAAACCATTCCAAAGTTAAACTCGTGCATCCAATTCTTACCGATCCACTCATGCCTGTGCATCATTTGTATAATAACGTGAAACTTTCACACAACAATCAGATGACATAATATCAGATCACAAAGAAAACTACAAATTATACTAACCATTCATCACTTTCTGCACATGCCAACAAAGTTACAATAAATCCCTTTAAAGGTAACTCTACTTTGAATTACATTGAAATGATCAATTCACTTTGTCAAATTCAACAAAAAATCATTGCTTGGAGCTTCACATTTCCCTCGTACCTTGTTGTTTGGCTCATGGACCGGGTAGCAGAAACTGAAATGTGTTTTAATTTTGTAGATATATCCCTATTATAAAGAATGAAATAAGGAGACTGATACATTTCCTCCATTTTGTATGACTGTTCTTTCATCAACATAATTTTTGACGAATCTCTCGTCTTCTTCAGGGTATAATATAATGAACCAAATTATACAGATATTCATGATTGAATTGAAAAGTGTTACGGAACGTGTTCTGGTTGTAGTCAACATCAATGAGGTGAAAACAAATCTGACATCGATTATCACATTTTCACTGGTAGACATTGTTCCTTTTCTTTGAAACTGCCATGCATCATTCAGAAGATCTTCCGATGTTATTGGTATATTATTGAAGTTTGAAATATATTTTTTGGAACATCTTATGAAGTTAATGGATTACTTTAATCGTGGTAACATCGCCTCGCAATAAGAAAATGGCAAGTCCCTCATGCAAAAACACGAAAGACCAGCTGGGAGTATTTCACGAAGATTTTAGGCTAAAATTAAATACTAAAACAGACTAAAGTTGATGTGCAAAATGTACCAACTTATTATTATATAAAACATGTACATGCATAGTATTTTACTGAAATCATAATTATTTTCTAGCGTCTTGGGATTTCGCAGTGACTCAGGGTTTGAGTAAAGGGTGACGTGAAGGTATCAGCTGTTACATGGTACGGGTAAAAGTCATGGGTTTACTAGCCCCCTCCCCCCTCCCCCCTCCCCCGAAATTGATATGGGGATAGTGGCGTAGCGTGGTCGGACTGATTGATGGGGGGGGGGGGGATGCGAATTATTGGGGGGGGGGGGGGGTGGGGTTGTTTATGTTATGTATTTGTTTATTTTTTCCACAACGTTTCCCCTTATGTTATGTGTTTTTGGGGTCAACATTTTGTGTGTGGGGGGGGGGGGGGATCTATGCCACGGGGGGGGGGGGGGGGGGGGCTGACCCGTCCGATTTTCCCAATTTAATTTGCCTACCTCGGAAGAGGTGAACAGAGAAAAGTAGGTTTACTACAACTCCCGAAGTGAACATTTATCTGCAGATGTGCCCTATTTCATAAAACTTATCCAATTGCTGCGAAAGTCTAATTATTGTAACTACATGTACACCAGCAGCAGGTATTAAGATAGTGACTCTTTTCCCCAAATTATAATTTCTTATTACTATTTTATTATAAATTGTATTACTTTTTGAGAATGTTTTTTATTCATTTTGTAATCAATTTAATTATTGTGTTAAAATATTTTGTTTTGGGGGAGGGGAGGGGGGGGGGGGGGGGGGGGGCTTCACCCTCTTTTAATCCCATCTGGGCACGCTCGACACTACACTAGCTGCATGATATTAAAAGTCACCTGCTATATTTCGTTCAGCTAGTCATGATTCACAATAATGTCATCAAAGTACCTTCTGTTTGCCCCCTTCTCTCTCTTTCCAGTTATTTCCTTTCTCCCCATTTTCAGTTCCACGTTTCCTTCTCTCATTCTATTTGTATGTTTGGAGCTCGGGAGGGGGGGGGGGGGGGGTGGGGGATCTGTCCCTGTTTTCTTTTAATTTTCTCAATAATTTAAGAGCAGAACGTTGGTTTAATAAAAATCCTTATACATTTCTGGTGAATCTGTTTAAGAAAATATCATACTATATTTTGTCTTTAAAACGAAAATGTTATGGGTAAGGGAAATGGGGGTGGGGGCTCAAGCTCCTAAGCCCACCCCCCCCCCCCCCCCCCCCTCGATTTAATACTTGCATCAGAAAACTTTTCCTCTCTTTCATCTTTCTTTTCTCTTTCTATCATGTAAATCTATAATTCACTTCTTACAGATGCTCTCTTCAGTAATAAACGATATCACTTTGTCTCGGGTTCAAAATAGTTTTGGTAATGCTTTTAGAAAATAACATCATCGGGGTTCGTGGAATGAAAAAGTGTGACTAAAGAAGAGTTGTTCACAAAATACTTGTACGACTTCAACTGCGCATGCGCCCAGCAGGCATAGTCTGCTGCACTCAACGTTTGTTGATAATCTCTATTTTAGCCGGGACTTGTTGCGTAGAAATATGTCTAATGGTTTTCAACCTGAACATTATGAATACTGGACGCTGGTTGGTCAAAAGTTAACTAAAGAACTATCCGATCAATGTATTCTTTATTTGTGCAACTTACAGGTCATGCGCGCTTGTCATTCCCTGTCCTTCGCGCAGGCGCACTGATGTTGAAGATGCGCTCGAAAGACCAGTCTCATCTATTAATTTGGCGTCTTTGATGCGCTGCTTTGCAAAATCTACCAATCAGCACAAATGAAATAAGCGCTTAACGCGGTTTCTCCGCGGAGCGCATCATCTTATGATGAATGTCATGGCAAAACTGTCTCTTTTGCTGTTATTGAATTTCCAATAGCGTTATCAGAGTTTTTCGTGGTTATATTTTGCTTATAAATCTCCTTTTAAAGTGAGTTGTTCATCGCACCCAGGTTAGTACGCGTTAATCATTTATTAATCAATACACATTTACATTTGTAGACGTGTTGCTTTATGTTTTGTTTGCCAAATTAGTAAAAATGCTCGAGAAAAATTGACAATGATCTGATAATTTTTCGTGTAAAGTTTTCACACTAGCCATAACACGTAAACGCCATAGGCGCTCTCGTATAGCACTGTATAAAGGTTAACTTCGGCTGAAACAAAACAAAGCAAACAAAACACACAAAACTGTTATATTTTATTATCCTATAGTATTATATGCTCACATAGTTTAGTTTTATATTATACTCTGATCACTTCCTGTCCGATTTATGTATACACATTGATAAATAATTTGTTGTTTTGTAAGAAAAAAACAAGAATAAAACTTGGGGAAATGTATGACCTTGAACGAAAAATCGACAAGGTCAAGACCGCGCGCTCTGATCATAACATACACAAACGCCATAGGCTTACGCATAACACTGTAGATTAATGGTAACTGACTGCGGGGTGGTGGTGGTGGTGGTGTGGGACTGGGGGGGGGGGGGGGGGGCGTCACAAGATACGTATACACACGTAATAATGGGATGTCACAAGATACGTATACACACGTAATAATGGGAATTCAATATTAATTTGTATAATTGTCCATGTTATTTGATTAGTGTCCAACATGATAATGAGTTATGAAAATCCACGTTTATTATGTTAATTCTGAAGAAAAAAAACCTCAAAAAAATGTACGAAAGTTAACAAACATTATATTTTTAAATAATAAAATCGTCTTTGCATATTCCCTCCGTCTTTCAGCGCCGAACATAATGGAGAGCTATTCGCGAAGGTTCATCCGTGCCCCTCACCCCTGGGTGTTGGGCAGAAGCAGCGTCGGTCGTCGATATGGCCCCACCCCAATGGGTGCAGCCGCCGTCACCTCACGTACGGCTGGCTCCCTGGATGTAAGAAATATATTCACTTTCCCTCCTCCAATTATTGCATGATAATGGAAATAAATTATCATGAGTAAATCAGTAAAAAGACTAATGGTCTTTCAAAGAGTGTTAACTAAGTAAATGTATTCCAAAACAATATATTGTGGTTATCATTCACAAAACGGTGTACAATTAGCCCAATTTATACAAAATGGAAATAAAAGTAATATTTTATGTAAGATAGAAATGCTGAATAATTATCTTTATTGAGAAACAATATATACAAACAAATATTTATACTGAAAAAAGTCCATAATCAGACACGTACTTACAGTAAATTATTATTGAATTATGCCGACTAAAATGACATAATAGTATTAATAATTGACACAAATGAATAGATATTAAAATGAGTCCAAACTTAAATTTGAAGCTATGCTTCTATTTTGTTTGTTTTGTTATTTTGCATTTCGAATAAACATAATACTGACGTGAACATTTTGAATATAATATATTCTTTCTATTTCCCTTGTATTTTTGTTTCTTTCATCAGGTGGTTTGTCGGGCCTTCGAAGATCCCACTGTCAAAGTTTGTCACAGCATCTCCTCCTCGCCGCAGTCACCAGTCGTTAACCTCGCAGGCAATCTGCTTCTGCAGTGCCTCGATGGTTCTTTGGAGAACACCAACATCCAAAGACGGCTGTGTGTAAGTCTATCTTTATGTTATTATTGTTAGGAAATTGCAAACGTCTTTAAAGTAAAACTTACGTTTGGATAAGCATGGAATAATAAGGTAGGGTAAAATGCAATATCGTGTGTATTGTTATAAAGTCTGCTCTTTTTAAGAGAAAATGCAATTTGAGATTATTCTTAATAAATTAATACTAATAAAATGAAAGTTTGATACAAACTTACAATCCGAGTAACTGGTAAGTTAAACAAAGAAATTACAAATTGAATTAATAACCATGATAAACAACCAACAAACGTTCTATATTTTAACTTCTTTTTTTCCCGTCTTTCTTTTTCTCTCTATCTTTTCATTATTTTCCTTTCAGGATTTAGCCAAAAAGATCGGCATCACGGCGGGAGGGGACTGTGGTCAACTAGTGACGGACATTGGCCGCCATTTCGACCAGGCGGCCGAGTCAACGAGGTTGGCCGAAGAGCGGACGAAGTTGGCCGAGGAGCGAGCGAAGGATGCCGAACACCGGGCGAAGCGCGTCGAGGCTAAATACCTCGATGCGCTGATGCAGAACCAAGTCCTGCAGATGGAGCTGGCAGAGGCTAGAAGACAGACTAGCCAACCACTTCAGGTAAAAAAAGAATTACTGATGCAAAACTAACTAACTTTTAATAATTCGTAATGACAACCGAAAGTTTGCCAAACTAATGCAATGTAAGATATACAAATTATAATGAAAACATATGTTTACAATTATTATTTTATTAATTATTTTATTAATTATATTATTATCTTGTAGTTATATTTCTATCATCCTTTACACTAACTCATCACAATCCTCATTCTCTCATTTTCATCACTCTATTAGGACTTGACTTCTGCATCGAGCTCCTCTCCTTCTCCTTCTCCTCTTTCTCTTCTCTCTCCTACTCCTTCTTCACCCTCTTCTCATTCTTCTCTGTATCATCCATCTCCTACTTTCTCTTCTCCTCATCTTCCTTCTCCTTCTTTTCCTACTCCCTTTTCCTCTCCTCTTCCTCTTCTCTCTCCTACTCATTCTTCTCTATATCATCCATCTCCTACTTTCTCTTCTCCTCATTTTCCTTCTCCTTCTTTTCCTACTCCCTTTTCCTCTCCTCTTCCTCTTCTCTCTCCTACTCATTCTTCTCTATATCATCCATCTCCTACTTTCTCTTCTCCTCATTTTCCTTCTCCTTCTTTTCCTACTCCCTTTTCCTCTCCTCTTCCTCTTCTCTCTCCTACTCATTCTTCTCTCTCTCATCCTCCTTCTTCTCCTCCTCCTTCTCCTTCTCCTCTCTCTCCTCTTTCGTCTTCATTTCCTCCTACTTCTCCTTCACACTCTCCTCCTCCTCCTCCTATCTCTCCTCCTTTGTCGCCTCCTTCTACTCCTTCTTTTCTCTCTCATCCTCCTTCTCCTTCTTCTCTCTCTCCTCCTTCCTCTCCTCATTCTCCTTCCTCTCCTCATTATCCTCCTATCCCTCCTCCATCTTCCTCTCTTCCTCCTCCTTCTCTCTCTCCTCCGCCTCCTTCACTCCCTCCTCCTATTTCACCTTCACCTTCTCGGTAAGTTCAACATAAATTATATCACAATTTCCTTAATTCCATTTTTGGGTCAAGTTATTATTTTCGTCAGTTATTGTTATCATTTAAGAAGTTCAAAAATCAAAGATAGACAAATCATTTAATGATAACATTTCCCAAAATATTTTTCAAAGTTTTTAAAATCTTTCAGTCTTCAATTTGTTAAATATTATCATGTTGAATCGGTATACTGCCTAATCAGTAATTTTTGTTCATATAAACAAATATATTGTAATAATTTGCCAAATGTTATCATAAATATACCAATTACTTTTCTTCTTCCACTCTTTCTTAATTTTAATTTGATATTCGTTTTTGTTAAAAATTAAATTATATACAATTGTAAAATTGTTTGAAAACATGCATCTGGAACATTGACTAATCAGGTACATTGTCTTATTCTTCTTCTCTTTTATTTGCATAACAGGCCAACATCTTCACTCAGTCGACAGGCCGTGGTTCGTCAACGCACTCCTGGCTCCGGCGTGGTCCCCCTGGCATCCCCCACTCCTCTAGTCCAGCCAAACCCTCCGTGAGAAATAGTTTTAAATTGTCTAAATGATAAATTTGATTATTAATCAGCTAACGACATGCAATTAAAATACTACAAAGTTTGCAAACATCTAAAATAAAACATAATTTAATTTTGTAATCGTCCTTCGAGAAAAATACGAATATAAAAACAAACAATAATACAATTTAAAGTAATAACAAAAAGTATCATTACTTGTTTACAAAAGCAAATAACAAAACAATTTCTTTATCTTTCATTTCTATTTCATTTTCTCCAGATCTCCATCTTTGGCTGGAGCTGTTGGGGGAGCCGGTGGTGCAGCGCCCCCAGTCTCCTCCTTTGTTTGGAGAGTCGACGATCTGGAGGCCTTCGACAACGCGAGCGGGGCCGAGGTCGTCCTCGGTAGCGGGGCATATGGCACTGTAAAACTGTTCCGCCATCGCATCAGCCGGCAGGCCTTGGCAGTCAAAACCTTTGTACTGCCAAGCGACTTGCAAGCGATGTGTGCGAAAGCTGCCGAAATTCAAATGGAGGCAAACATGCTCGCACTTTTTGGTCAAGAAATTTCCTTTCCGACCTATTTCGGTTGCGTTGACTTTCAATCAGGCGTGGTCGGCCTCGCGATGGACTTTATCGGTGACCATCAAACCGGAGAGAGCTGGACTCTCGAGAAAGCATTGCGAGTGCTGACCCCCTCAATCACTATTACAAATTGGGTTTTAATTTCATTAGATATTTCAAAAGCCCTCCAAACACTTCATAGGAATAGGTACCTGATGAATGACTTGAAGGAAGACAATGTTCTTCTTCACAAGTCATCATCAGGACGTTGGGAGGGGGTTATCATCGACCTCGGGCTCGCTTCCTCGTTGGACAAAGCGACGTTCTTCCCCTTTTCGGATGACGACAAGGAAAGCTACCGAAACGGGGTAAGAGTCAATCATGTACTTTTTTTTAAAAATAGTTACCGATTTCACTTTATAGTAAAACAAATTACGTTTGTTGTTATTGTTAACATAAAAAAAAATATATATATACATATATTTGTTGAGTATTTTCACTCATTTTTTTGTTTTCATTCCCGTTTCTTTTCATCCACAGGAGAGATACGTGCACATCGCTCCAGAGGTCGCACTCCAGGATCTGTGCGACAGCGTCCACAGCGACGTCTTCCAACTTGGAAGACTCCTGAGGATGATTGGGGCGACCATCGGGAGTCGGGAGCTCACCGAGGTCGGGGAGGTATGCATCCAACGCAACCACACCTACCGCCCCGCCCTAGATGACGTGATCGACGAGCTCATACGGATCATGTAAGTCCCAGGTCGTTATTATTGCAGCTCAAAAATAAATAAAGAATTTGAGTATTACTTTTTACTTCAAATAAATTATCCTCCAAATCAAATATGTGTTTCTGCTAAAAGCAAAACAGCATTTTCTTGGTTGAAACGTTTTAATACAATTTTCGAGTATAACTTAACTTGAAATAAATTTCCTCAAAACAGATTGATATTTTTGAATGTCTGTACGAAGCAAATGTATTGCAAACTAATCAAGGGCTTCAAAAATAATTATCAATAACTAAAGATTATCAAAATTACAAGGGAAATCAAATGAGAATGGGGAGAATCATGTTTAAAGCAAAACTTTTAAATATTCAGAACATATTTTGTATCGGTAATTATATGATGAAATTGCACTTTCTTTTTAAAAAGAAATAACCTTTCCAAAATAAAACAATTTAAAAAAAGGAAAAACAATTCTTTAAAAACGTGCAATTCTACTCTTATCATTTTTAACTTGCGTTAAATAAACTGAAGAAACATATATATAGCCGGTCAAATCAAATTTAGTGAAATAACTGGCTAAATATAGTGGAACACTATTAAAGTAATACTCGCAATCATGACTTTTTGAGCTACAGTAATCAAGTATTCATTGTTCATGTTGTAAATATTAGGCCTAGCCTTAATCATGGTTGACGAAATCATTTTCGTTTACCAATCGGAGGTGGCATGATTGTAGGACGGGCCACCACGGTGCAGAGCGGGGCGTAGTCTTTTGACAAGCCTGTCTCGTCTGAACTGAGTTGAATGCAAGGAACGACTGGACAGCGCGACTACAATGCACACTCTCTTGGCGAGACAGTCTTTTCGCAAATGGATTGCTCTCCGATGAACTTCTTTTGTTAAGTATTGAATTCCTCTACCTATGAGTTGCGCCCAATCAGGAAGCCGGGTTATCACGTACTCATGCATTATGCATCATTCCCCAACGCAAGACACAAACTACATGTATACCACAGTGAACCGACGCTGCACGCTGAAGCAATACAAAGGTCCGATGCAAAGCAACACACACACATACACGCACACGTCCCGAGGTCACACACAGAAACACACACATACACACACAGCCTACACAGGGATGTGTTTGTGTATACAATGCTATGTACTGGGCGAGTATGCCGACGTACACGTAGTTCATATTTAAATGGGAGAGGCAAAGAGACGTTTGACTGTACAGAAAGACGTGTGCTCAATGCAGTAGATATATCACAAAACTATGCATGATTCATTAAATCAAGCTTATGCATATTCATGAGCCAGTAGAAGCGTAAAGGCGAGGGGATCGCACGTGAATTCATCATTTTGCCAGATAGCCTCCATCAGGCGTTCAGTCGTTCCTGATCTTGCATGCAGCGCAGCCATTGCTTGCTTGAGACACGAAGCCTTGTTAAAGGCTAAGCGGGGCGGGGCTCTGCATGAAATATGCAAACACCTTTTCTTGACATAGATGGATTTTCTATAAGCTGCAGTTTCACAGCAAAGGCTGAATTGCATTTGATTTATGGTAAAAAGCAAAGTAAGACATATTTGAACAAAACATTGGACTGTATACTTAAAATAAGTAAACACCAATAAAACAATGATTTAAATGGCACTATTATCAATTAATTCATTTTGTGCAGTTTTGGAAATCAATAAAAATCAATTGAAATGATTAAACACAAAAAATACAATTCTTTAAATGCCAATTTTCGTGCAGTTTTAAAATCAATCAAATAAATCGAAATAGAGATAGCACACATGATTCCTAGGATGGGCCATAAATAAATGCAAATAAAATTATCATAATAAATAATCAAATTAATAACAACCATTAGTAAAAACAAGACACTAATGATTGATCCCGATGCAAATTAAATCAACTAGATTATAGCAATTTGATATTGAAAAGCATAACTGATCTTCATAAACAATGACAATCATCGGAGATGGCGAGTGATACTTTTAGCTAGGATGCGCCATCACGATGCGGAGCGGGGCGGGGCTCCGCAAGAACAAGCAACTAGTTGATCTAATAAAATTGGAATAAACTGGAATATGGTGCATCTAAATTGAAAAGCAGAACTTGTCTTCATGAAGAATAAAAACTAAAAAAATCGGGGATGGCGAGTGTTACTTTAAGTTTTAGCTAGGATGGGCCATTACGATGCAGAGCGGGGCGGGCTCCGCATAAATTATGCAAATTAAATTATACTGGAATAAAATTAATATTTGAAATTAAAGGGATAGTTGAGTTCTGGTAAAGAGAGCACAGTTTTGGTAAAACTGAATTTTAGTAACCAAAACCTGCACCATTACATTACAAACTAATAGTTATAACTCCACCATGCTCGAAAGGAATACAACATTACAAACAACGAAGTAAAAAGCCTGTAATCATTCAAAACGAGCCGTTCAAACTCAAGAGGGGGCTCTCTAAAAACTCATTTGTTTAAACCATTTTAAATAAAATATTGTGCATGTGATGGTTTGTAAAAATAGTGATTAGATAGAGAGAAAATCAACAACTATATAAAAACCTCTTTTGAAAATTTTTGAAAAGAGGAAGCATTTAAAAAAAAAATTTAACGGTTGGTTCAAAATTATTGAATAATTGTGGGGCCCCACATTTATTACAAATGGTTACGTTTATGGATATTTCAGCCATTTCTGAACCGATTTTGATCAAATAAAGTTTATTCTGTCATTAAAATATTATGCTCTTTCAAATTTGACACTCAGTTTTTCATTATCTCACAAAAAAATTATTATGTGTAGCGCCCTCTATACCAAAACTCAACTATCCCTTTAAAAAGCGTAACTTGACGGACTTCATTAACAACTACCCTCATCGGGGATGGCGAAGTGATACTTTTAGTTAGTCAGGGGCCATAACAATAATGAGTGGGGTGGTGTGGTGCTTCGCATCAATTATGTAAATATAATTGACTCTTTGAGCGCCGGGGATTTACAGCTCTTTGGCAATAGACCGCTTCTGTAATGTATGCAAATAATATGCGTATGAGGTCAGACTCCCCGTTGGCAAGCTTAACAATAGTAACTAGGTCCGGCAAGCTCCGGCAAACTTAGCTTGCCGGACCTAGTTACTACTTACGTCATACGCATATTATTTGCATACATTACAGAAGCGGTCTATTGTGGTGCAAATATGTGACATGGGCACTTCAAGGAGTTGATGAATCATTAAAATGTAAGATATCATTTATCTTTTTTGTATTTTGTCCTTTTAGTTAAAGTAACAATTTAAACAGAAGCAACAGAATGGCATACTTCCCACAACACTATAACAAAACAACTGGTTTCACCGTTATGTTCCTATGTCATGAAAAAAAGTTCTTTTTTTTAGGTTTTGCTCCAATTCAACCGATGATCATCGCAGATCCGTATCACGGAAAAAAACTCGTGACCTGTTCTTCACACTACTTTACGTCTTATCTAAATTAACCTCTCACTCTCTCTCTCTTTCTTTCCACCCTAACCAAAACCTCAACACTGACCCTAACCCTGGTCCAAAACCTAACTCCGGCCTTACTTGCATTTAAACAGGGGGGGAAGGGGGTGTTTCACAAAGATCCTAAGTTGAACTTAACTCTAAGTTGGACCTAACTATTATGGAAAGCCATTAGTTTCTTTGTAAAATTGTTGAAACAGTTCTTTTGAAAACGGCATCAAGTTTGATAAAATCAGTTGCATTTGTTATTATCAAGGAGCCTTGAAATAATTGATATATTTTTGTGTTTTAAGTCTCAAATAATTGTATCTTTTTGCTTTTGAATATGTTTTATTCCAAGGCTACAAATGGCTTTCCATAATTTTAAGGTCCAACTTAGAATCTTTGTGAAACACTCCCCAGGAGCAATTGCTGTTGAAACGGATATCACATAACTATTTCATCCATTCCCTTAAAGGGCAATGCAACTCAAGAATAGAGTTTATCCTACTTGATATATCGTAATATGCCTTTTTATTATATATAACATAACTCCGACTCAGATTTCTGCTTTGGGAGAAATTTATGTGAAAACTCGATCGGGCTTACCACTATTCATGCGAACACTGGAGGCCGCCATTATTAGGTGTGTGCGGATTTATGGTCAGTGATATGCACTAATGCATTTCAATAGGACCTATTGTTACCATTGTCTGAATACTTGTAGATGCTTTGACGAGTCTGTAAATCAGTGAAAAGCTTTTTGTTCGGCCCGTAGCGCACTCGTCATAGTTTGCAAAGCATGTCGGGCAATTGCAAGAACATGGCCGCTGCCATCACCTTTTGCCGCCGTAAGAATTAGTAAAATGTGGGTATGTTCACGTAAGGATTTCAAATAAAATTTCTATTCACCCTCTAAACGATAATAATAGCCGAAAGCCATAGTTTCATTGCCCTTTAATTAGTCATAGTGAGAAGGAAGCACATCTATCAAACATTCATACAAAATACAATAAACTTCAGATAGTTACTTTTCAGTAGTTTCAAGTTATTTAATTTATCATTTGTGCACACATTGCTCATCATAAAATGTTTAAATTTTTCCAATCTTTATGAACCAATATGATCCACATCATACACATTTGATTGTACTTCAATTGCTATTTCTTCCTCGACGAAAACACAGAAATATCTTTAGAAAGTTCCTCATGCCAAGAAGCAGGCTAGAACAAAATAATGTGAAAATAATAACAACAGGAACACAAAAACAAAAAACAAAAAAAACAGAAATGCAAATTATTTCAACTGAAAAACATTAAAATATACTAGAATGCAAGGATATAATCTGTACAATTCATGGCATCTTCTAGTCTCTAGTTGATAATTAATTTTCAGATTGTGTGTAATATTCAACAAGAAGAAGGTATTTGTAAATTTCACTTTAATTTCACATTCAAAATAATTCCATTACGAGTCAAACCAGTTTCCATAGAATACGATAAGCATGCAAGGCTTATCATTCAATATTCTTTCCATCCACATATATATATATATATTAGAGATTTTTAACTCGAGTTTGAGGCAAATTCGTCATCTTTTCATCTATCATTATCCCAAATAATTTCATCATTTGAAAAACAGCACAGAATAGCAACAATCAGAATCTATTATTTCTATATTCAAAGTATATACACGATACATTGGTGCGATGAAATAAAAACCCTTTTTAATTTTATGTTTTTTGTTAATGTTTAAAATTGTTTGCATTGGACATAGCAAGGAAAGCAAAATAAAATCACTTTTTTTTTTAAATTTTGAAGTGGTTCATTGAAACAAACACACAGAAAAAATAATAATGTTGATATTTACACACTAAATGTCAGTGCCGAAACACAAGCACTATTGATAAGTATCTTTGGAAGCTCAAACTATCAAAGTAGGCATATATATCTCTTTTTTTGTTGCTTTTGTGAAGTTAGGAGGTGACAAAAAGGATATAATTAGTTGTTTTCTGCTCTACGAAATCAAACATAAACGAGCATGAGACACACTGGTGTAATAGACATGATGTTTGATTATGCGATTACATTTGTTTAAATCTAGGTTTCACAGACAGATTCCAACAACATTCAACAGTAAGAGGATGTTTTAAACATACACTGTACCTTTAGTAACTTGTCAGTTTGTCCAAAGTTATATTTTTTTCTCCCTTTTCTCTTTTTTTAATTTGACTACAGGGTTAAAACGGGATCATGGAACATTGAAGGAAAAGGCACTTCCTCTCTCGGTATTCTTTCATCAAAGAAATTTAATGTAAGCCATTGCCAATTTAACGAGCATTTGCCACGTACTATTGAAGAGAACATAAGTTTGTATACAATGCAGCTAAATTACCACTTCTAGTATGATGCAATGCTCTGTTTTATGGTCTTACTATGTCCCCCTAATCTTTTTTCAATACTTCAAAGGCTCAACACGAGTTGAAGTCATGTTGTTGAACACTTAGCATACTTTTCAATGCAACATGTTGATTATGTCCGCTATCATTTGAGTGTTTTGTTTGGCCACTACAGAAATGGATCTCATAATCTAACAAGAATGGATGAATTTTCCACACAATAAACTATGCAAAATATGACAACCATCTAAAGCAAGTGTTTTGTTAAGATTTTTTGCTGACAAAAAAAGTAAAAGAGGTGTGAACTGAATAAAGACTATTTATATAGGCATATAAAAGCTCTCCTGCTGGCTATAATATGCATTTAACAATCGTTGAGCTTTAATACAAATACATTAAATTTTATCAATTAAATTTATGCACACTCCTTGTCCGATGACTGAGGGGCTATATTTATAAAACCACACTAGCTTAATTAAATTATAGGTCAATTTCTAGATGCTAGAGCCATCAATAGCAAAGTGTCATGGTTACATAACAACCATGCAAGTGTTGTGTTATGCTTGTTGCAGACAAGAAAAGCGAAAAATTACCTCATTGTATCGTCTAAAAAGCTCTCCTGTTTGCTGTAACATGTCTTTGATAAATTTATAAAGTATAATACAAATACATCCGGTTTGGTTTATTTGCCATCAGTAATAAGATGCCATGGTAACATAACAACTATGCAAAGTGTTGTGTTTTCTTGTTTCAGACAAATATGTTAAAATAATACATTCAAGACTCATCGTGGTAGCATAGAAACTCTCCTGCTTGTTTTGGTGTCATGCATGGTTACATAACAACCATGCAAAGTGTTGCGTTTTCTTGTTGCAGCCAAGAAAGTTTAAAAAAACACAACAAAATGAGGAATCTATTCAAGACTCATTGCAGCCGTGTAGAAACTCTGCAGCTCAGCTTGGTGCGTGCTCTTGTTTCCCGTTGCCGTGGACGCGGACGGGGCTCTTCCGGCATACCTGTGGTGGAAACAAAGAAAAAAGAATAATAATTATACAAATGTACAGTACTTATAATAATAACAACACTACTTTTTTATATAACACTTTATCAGCGAAGTCTCAAAGCGCTCTGAGCATTACAAGATTGGCTTTAGGCAAGCTGCCATGATGGTGCGCTTGAGCAGTTCAAAGAACAAATTCTGCCAAGTACCCATTTACTACACCTGGGTTGCGTTGAGAGCAGCACATGTATGCCTTGCTAAAGGCATTATCCAGAGGCACATGATTATCCTTGTTCATTAGGTACAATTTAAACCCATACAGTTGTCTTGTGACCCATCTCAACTCCCTGGGGTGCATACAAGTCCAGGCAGCTAAACAAGAGTGCTAAAGGCTAATAAAAAACTGAAACTAAGCCTTGCACAAGTGGTCTTTATTATGGCACTTGACCAGAGGGGTGTTTCACAAAGATCCTAAGTTGAACGTAACTCTAAGTTGGACTTAGAAACTATGGAAAGGTGTTAGTTTCTTTGAAACAATTTTGTACAATTTATTTTAAAAGGCATAAAATGTTGATTCAAATCCTTGATATTCTCTATTATCAAGGGGATTTCATGTTTTTTATGTCAAATTTACGAAAAGTCTAAAATACTTGCATTTTTTCTTTTGAATACATTTTATTCCAAGGCTACAAATGGCTTTCCATATTTTTAAAGTCCAACTTAGAGCCAAGTTCAACTTAGGATCTTTGTGAAACACCCCCCAGCTCACTTAATTAGTTGAATAGGAGCAAATGGTGATGCCACGGTCAGTCGAATATCAATCTATTCTCTATTTCATGCTACCAACACTGGATCTACCCAGACCATGAAAGAATCTTGTATGCAGAGAAATATGTAGTCTATTGAATTGCGTAGTAAAAACAATTAGATGACAGGTTTAGCCTTACTCAAGTGGTCTCTGGTGTTCAATGGAGTTGAGGATCCTCGGCTGGACGTATGTCCAGTAGCCCTGGTTCTTGTGCTCTTCCTGCACCCACTGTAGCTTAGCGTTGGGGAATCGAGCAACCTCATCCTGAACAAGGTCGAAGGGGAACGGCGAGATCTGGCAAAACAATATAAATAAGGTAGTTATTGCTAGTAACGTACACATAATTGCTAGCCCTGACCCAAACCACTGTAGCTTAGCGTTGGGGAATCGAGCAACCTCATCCTGAACAAGGTCGAAGGGGAACGGCGATATCTGGCGGAGCGATAAAAATAAGGTGGTTATTGCTAGTTAAGTACACATATTTGCTATCCCTGACACAAACCAGTGTAGCTTGGCATTGGGAATCGAGCCACCTCCTCCCGCTACAAGGTCAAATTCTTTAAATTTTATTTTCTAGTTGCCTGCATGGCCACCTAAACATTATATTTTGGTGGCTAAATTTCTGTTATAGTGACTAAAAGCTTGCATCTATTTAATATTATCATCATATTTCTGGTAGCCTGTTGGGACACCAGGAGTGTGTTTCTCTAAACACTAAATTCAATTTTTAGCATCTTCTTAATCACTAAAAATCAATGCTAAAATCGATTTTAGTGTTTAGTGAAACACCCTACAGAGCCACTGCTAAGGTCATGCCCTGATCAGGAGCATTCTCACTTATCCTTTTATTTATCAGAAGTACAAATTTATGCAAATACAACCACCCAAATCACACCCAAATCAAGCAGTGGACGGGCTGATCATATACAGAGGCAAGACTGATTATCACAAGATTGGAGAGCAATGAGGCAACGCTCGGAATTGGCACAGGCCCTCTGGCCAAGGGCCAATAAAATGTTGCTTCGGGCCACCACTTTTTATTGGAACTTAACTCCTCTGGCCCTATTGGGCAACCAGATTTATGAATGTTTTTATTTGCTTGGGGCCACTAGATTTAGGTTTTTGGGCCAACAGAATTTGATAGAAAGATCTTGTTTTTACTCGCCTAATTTGGCCACATCGTATTAAAATAAAAGTTAATTTCGAGCATCGTAAGGTACATAGTTGCCAGCCCCCTACCCCCAGCACAGGACCGCCTGACTGACTTTAACCAACCTGTTCGATTCTTGAGATTGCAATGTCACTGTCGAGTCCCCTGGACTTTCTCTGGGTGAGCAGCTCGTAGTACACCTTGCCCGTACAGAAGATCAGCTTCTTCACGTTCCCTGGGCTTTCCGCCGGCGGGCCAGCCTCAGGGTAGATCCGGTTGAAGAAGGTACCTTAAAAGTTTGAGAAAATACGGGGTAGTTTGAGTTGTAATAAGTACCTCAAAAATGCAAAAAAAATATGGGTTAGTTCGGGATTAAATACAATTTGTCTTTTTTATTTTTTATCGCACTTATTTTGATAATGAAGTACATTAAATAGGTAACTTTAAAAATCCAAGACATGAATGAGTTATAATCTTTCCATCTCGTGGCACTCGCGTTTAAGAAACTGCAATATTTGGCAAAAGGTGCCTCAAATTTGGGCAAATAGTATAAAACCAGTTAGTATGTTTGGGCATAATCCTAAAAAATGTTTGACCAAATCATACATTCCTCAAGAATTAGGATTTTTGGCACAGCATTTCATAAGCTGGGAATTAATTATACAAGATCATGAGAAAATGATGTTTAAACTATATGTGACCCGCTATAGCAATACCCTGCACTTGTCGGTAAAAATCAAAATGTAGATTCTCACACCATTAGAAAGGCCTTATCACAAGCTTTCATTTGATGCTTAGTTCTAATTGGTCAATAATTGGCGAAGATATGATTGTTTAAATTTTACAATCATAGGTCTTTTACACACATTGTGTGAACTTAAAATGCCCATTTCTTCAAAACATGAATTACCGACAAGTGCCGGGTTTTGCTATAGCCGGTCACATATACGAACACAAACACTGGAGTCAAGCAACTAAACGCGAACTGACCTCCGAAAAATCAGGATTCAGGGCTGTGATCGTAAATCAAACTCGTTGAAAAAAAAAGTGTTAAATAACAAAACAGCTTAGAGAAGCTTGGCAACAAATAAAGTTTACTGACCGTCTACCATCTCGTCGAAGGATGAGCGAGCCTCGGGATGCCTCAGCAGACTCTTGGGGGTGAACATCACCAGCTGATGGGAGACAGATGGAGGCATTAAAGGGAATTTATAATTCAATATCACTTTTGGGAATTACTACATGATAATGGTTTGATAACAAATTTACATGCTTAATTAAAACAGTTATATTTTAATTGTACCTTTTTATAGCAAGGTATCAGATTGATTTTTAAAAAAACTTTCCCGTCCAAATGTTTGCTAATTAGTATTGGCAATAGTTTTCATACTTCTCATTCAAATGACATCCAGTCAATTAATTATAAATAAATATTAAACCAAATGTTATGTCAGGCAATCATTTCTACCGGTTTGCAGAATGGCAGCAGAATCTGTCTTCTGAAAGAGTGTAAGGAATTATATTTTCATGGTAATAATAATAATAGACATTTATATAGCGCATATTGCAAAGAGCCTCCAAGCGCTTAAATAATTATTTAATTATTATTACCCATGGTCATCAGGTACATTTCAAACCCACAATGATAATGCGCACTTTCTCAACTCCCCGGGGAGCATACTAGCCGAGCTGCCACTGATGATGGCGCTAAGGTTAATTAACACCGGACCATGGTACACATTTATACACCTGGGTAGAGAGCAGCAATTGTGGATTAATTGTCTTGCTGAAGGACAAACGCAGTGGGCCTACACAGGGTAGATATTAAGTACACTGTAATTTGAAACTAGAAACTGAAATTACAATCAAGTCTAGCTTTAAAAAAAAGAGGGAAGATTTTTACCGGTTTGCGGAAGGGCAGCAGAATCTGTCTTCTGAGAGAGTGGAACAGGTTTGCCGGCGTGCTGCAATTGAGGATCTGCCAATTGCAGTCGTACAGCTGCTTCACAACCACATCGTCGTTCTTCTCCTGAAATCAAATCAAATATACATATTAAAAGTATTGAGTAAAATATCATCTAATCGAGCAAATTATATGGAGCAATAAAATTATAAAAAATACGGAAGTTTGCCGGAGTGTTGCAATTGAGGATCTGCCAATTGCAGTCGTACAGCTGCCTCACAACCACATCATCGTTCTTCTCCTGAAATCAAATCAAATATAGTTTCATCACGTGATTAACTTTTGACCAATCGTAGAGCAAGGTTCTTAGTATGTTGAATATAAAATAAAATATTAAGTAAAATATAATCTATTCAAGCAAATTATACAGAATCTTATCCATTCGATAAAATGATAAGAGATCATATCGAATCAAAGGGATGGAAGTTTGATGGGGTGCTGCAATTAGGGATCTGCCAACTAATAATAACACAAACATTTGTATAGTGCAGCTACTATAAATATATACTCTACTGCGCTTATAAAAAGCTCCTTTTAAGTGAACGAAAACAAACAAAACCAGAATGTATAAACAAACAATCTTATGAAAAGGCCTGCATAAACAAATGAGTTTTTAACATACAGGATCATATCAAATCTGGTCCACATAGTCTTATTGGGTACAACTCACTACTTAACCCTAATCCCACTAGGTTATTTTGGTCACTTGAGTCCACTGGGGGGGGGGGGGGGGCTGTTTTGGCCCCCCCCCTCAAATCTCGGCAACGAAAGGACCGATCGACTTGAAAATTGGCACACACGTAAAACAAGTCAAGTAGAATAAGAATATGAAGAAAAAAAAAAAAATTGGACCATTATTTTTTTTTTTATAATTAATTAAAATGTTGAATATGCAAATTTTTGACGAATTTGGGAAAAAATTGGGATTTTCATCTAAAATCAAAAGAAATTACAGGATTTCTTCAGGTTTTCTGTAAAAATACTTTCAAATGATGTTATTCATCATATCCATGTTTTTTATGGTGATAAAATATATCACTAATTTGCATAAATATGCAAATTAGTATTCCCGGATTTATCCACATTGTTTTCATTCTTATGTATTTTATTGTTTTTTTGTTTTTTTTAGAAGAATTTATCTCTGAAGTGTATGAATTCAACTAATAACAAAGAAATAATCCAAATCATAATTCAAAGTAACAATTATAACAGATTTGGAGTTTACATGGCATCGGATATAGGAATTACATAGAAACCTGTACAAAAATTACATTTTTTGTGACGGACGAGCAATTATCGACCTCTAAAATCAGTTCTACAAGTCCGACCGGGGTGAATTATATATCAAAACATGCGGGAGACTTGAGAGAAAATAGTCATGAAGTTTGAACGTGAAATTCCAAAACGGTCTAGATGCACGTCGAAAAAAGCGACAGGGGGGGGGGGGCCAAAAAGGCCCCCCCCCCCAGTGGGATTAGGGAGGGACATTCCCTCTTTTGCAAGCCAAATTTCAAAAGTTGCGAGGTTATTGTCTTATCTGAAAGAAAATGTCATTTAATAGTATCCCTTAAAAAATTAGGGCTTGTAATCTCTTTTTCATGGAGTTTATAGACCTAAAACTAATAAACCGTTGTCCAACAATTAATTGTGCATTATATGTATATTTACCCAGTGAGGAAGTTTGTACACGAATTCCACGAAGTACCACAACGCTATGCGTGACCCCTCCGTAACCCGCGCTAGCTACGTGACCCGCGCACAAATAAGAATAGCATGACCGCACACTAGGCAAAATAACCAAACCTCGCTTAAACGGACTACATGTAATTACATATTCTTCATTTTTGAGATTTTTTTCCGTGACATACCTTTACAAATGTCGGCTTCACAATACCTTTACAAGAATAAGTACAATATATAGTTGTAATATTATGCTAGATCAGTTAAACTCTTTTATTGACCGATATATAGTCTGATGGAGGGACGCATTAATTTTTCATTCGTAGAATCCAAATTATAGGGCTGTTCGATCTGATTTTGTGTGTGTGTGTTCATTCATCCCCATCCTTCAACTGGAAACTGTTCAGATGTTTTGTAAAAGAGGGACTGTCCCTTAAAAAAAAAAAACATTCAGGAATATATATCTTAGCAGTAAAGTTGAATTTGTCAGAAAAATCGTAATTTAAAGTTGTTTTTTGATAGGCAATACTAGAAATTTAACTATTTTGCCAAGTGGCACTGTCGGGCAGGTAATCTCGTGGCCCGAAAGCTGAAAATGGTGGCCAAAACAAGGATCGAACTGTAAGGTTATGTTACATTTAGCTGCCCATTTGGGCCCGTGGAATAAAGCATCAATGACATTTGGTGGCCCAAGGCTATTTTTTTTTAGGGGCCCTGGGCCAGCAGGACCTGTGCTAATTTTGAGCATTGGTTTTAGGCAAACTTACAGGAATGACATCGGGGTCATCGTTGCACATCTGCAGGAAACGCTCCGGTCTGCCACTGGAGTGCTCGGGGCCCTAGGAGAGGGAGAACATTTACAAATAATAATCATGATTATGTCCTCTTAATAATAATAATAATAATAATAATAATAATAATAATAATAATAACGGTTATTTATATAGCACTATTCCAGTGGGATCATAGCGCTATATTGTAATTTGTTAACAACACAATTTATAATCATCATCAACATCTTCATTATTTCCCTATTTTTTATCTATACCATACTCTTCCTCCTCATACTCATCATCCTCATCATCATCACCATCGTCATCTTCATTATCATCACCATCATCATCATCAGCACCATCAACAGCATCATCATCATCACCATCAACATTATCACCATCACCACCATCATCTTCTTCATTATCTATCCCCTCATATTTAGGTCTTTAGAGATGAACCCGCCCTCCTTATCATCGGAACAATTATCACATTATCACATCACAATCGCTATCTCACCATAATAATCATTCACATCATCTTCCACAAATAATTCATCCATCCATCCCGCAAACCATCAATCTATTTAGACATACATACTAACCATGCCCTCATATCCATGGGGTAGAAGCATGACGAGTCCGCTCTGTCGGTACCACTTGGCCTGTCCAGTGGAGATGACCTGGTCGACGATCCATCAATCCATCCATCCATCCATCCATCCACCCACCTATCCACCCATCCATTGTCATCATCAAATTAATTATTATCATTCTATCGTCATCGTCATCATCATCATCAACAATCTATTGATCAATCAATCAATTTAGAATAATACCCACCATGCCCTCATATCCATGGGGTAGAAGCATGACAAGGCCGCTCTGTCGGTACCACTTGGCCTGTCCGGTAAGAGATGAACAATTATCACATCACAATCGTCACACCATCATCATAATCATTCACATCATCTTCCACAAATAATTCATCCATCCATCCCGCAAACCATCAATCTATTTAGACATATACTAACCATGCCCTCATATCCATGGGGTAGAAGCATGACGAGTCCGCTCTGTCGGTACCACTTGGCCTGTCCAGTGGAGATGAACTGGTCTACGATGCACTGGGCCGTGTTGTGGAAGTCGCCAAACTGGGCCTCCCATATGACCAGGGCATGAGGGTTGGTCAGGGAGAAACCAAGCTCAAATCCTGTCATAAGATGCGTTAAAATTTTGTCATAAAGTGATTCATTAACTTGAAACAAAATTTCCAAACATGATATTTGAGACTTTGATCAACACCAATATCATCTTCTAACTAATATCTGAAAGTTTCATAGAGAAGGAAAACTGTTCACCTACTGCCCAGTGACTTTGTCGACCATCAAATAGCATTCCTGGATTTCAATCATAAATATCTTCATATTTAGGGAGATGATTTTGGTTGAGTTTAAAAAATTGAATGGAACAAGTACCAGAAAATGTGGGAACATACCAAGCACTCCATAGAGAAGGAGCTGTAAGATCGGATAGAGTTTGTTGACCAATGATTTATTTATTTATTTATCATTTCATATTTTCTAAATCATTGATCTGGTTCTGTGAAATGTTAACAGTTCCATTGTGTTGGGGTCAAATTTTGCAATTTGTCAAGAACCTACCAAGCACTCCATACTCTGAGAGGGAGTTGTTGCAGACAGTGTAGTGGGCCTTGTTCTGGCAGAGTTTGTTGACCAAGCATTTATTTATTTACCATTTCATATTTTTTAAATCATTGATTCATTGATTGATTCATTTTATTTTATTTTTAACATAATCACAAATGTACAAAGTAATTATCCAAATAATACAGAAAAAATACACTTCGTGTATATAGTAAAACATTGTAATGAACAAAATTGAAACATAATAACAATTGCATTAATGCTGGAAGCTACACATAATAAATTTATTTTCAAATGGTGTATTTTAACATAATGTGATATGTACGGGACCATCATTATAAGCAATGCTTGAGAGAATGATAGTCCTTGAAAAAAAGTTATACAACGTTACAAACTATATTTTAAAAAACAAGTAAAAAAAAAATGGATGGTGTGTATGCAGTAGCAGCCGGTTGGGATATAACAAACCAAACATATTCTTTATAAAATATTATACATTTGTTTTTACTGTCATCACAAAACAATCATTGATCTGGTTCTGTAAAATGTGAACAGTCCCAAGTATTTGGGGTCGAATTTGACAATGTAAACTGATCCCTAACAAAAAAGTGTAAGAACCTACCAAGCACTCCATACTCTGAGAGGGAGCTGTTACAGACGGTGTAGTGGGCCTGGTTTGGGTAGAGATTGTTGAGGGGGTAGAACCGTTTTGTGTCGTCATTCTGGTCATGCAAAACGTGATGACGATGGCTGGAAAAAAAAGAAATAATAAATTATCATTGGTTATCGCATTGACGGTTTTCCAGTATGCCACTTATTTAATTTACAAAGCTACTAAGCCCATTCAGTCACAATTTCCCCCCATTTCCAATGTCCATTCAATGGTCAATTATACATCAATCAATGTCCATTCAATGGTCAGTTATGTCTCTAATGGTTAGTTTCAATTTCCATTGAATGGTTAGTTATGTTTACTACATGATCAGTTCTAATGTATATTCAATGTTTTTTTACGATGCCCATTCAATGGTCATTTACCTGAATGTTCCTCTCTCCACATCTTGACCGCTGAGCCTGACATGGATCCCCTCTTTCAGGAGAGATCCAATGGCCAGGGCCTCACCCAAGGCCAAGTCTATTCAATGGTTAGTTACAATGCCCGTTCAATGGACAATAATAAACAAATATACCATGCACTGAGAGCCTCTAGTTGAAATTATGGATTCCGAGGTGACAGGAAAAGCACTATGTTCTGAGGGTCGTAGACCCGAAGAACATAGTGCTTTTTCTGTCACCGAGGAATCCATAATTTCACTAGTGGCTCGAAATAGTGCATGATATATTTGTTTTATATCCTTCGCATAATCATAATCATCGCAAAAATAAATGATTTCAATTAAATTAAAGAAAATATAAAGAAAAACAAAACATTGATCATGGAAGCATCACTGCACTGACTATGTTCTGTTTGTGACACTGACCCCCTTTGCGCAATAGTCCTAGCGCAGAGCGCGTACTGCGCTATCTTTCCATTCATGGTTACGCGCATTAACAACTAATGCGCACCCAAATGCAAAACGCGCGCATCAAAGTGAATAACTAGAAATTGCGCGCTCGGCGGGTCGCGCAGCCGAGCACATGTATCCCCCGAACCAATTGCATTGCACTTTTGTGGGTTGTAATATTGTGAACTGAACAAGTTTGGTGGTGTACGTTGTTCTACTAGGCTGGCAGTAGCCTTTGGGCAAGGCCTCGCGCGCTGTTTGTCCTCCGAGCAGGGTCTGATTAATAGACAAGGCGATGTGCGCTTACAGCAGTGATCGCTGGACTGAGCCGCGTCAGCGGCGAGGCCTTTGCTAACTTGCGGAGCTCATTAATATTGGCATATGTAACCGATTCTGTGAATAATCGACTCGCGGGGAAGGGAGATCGCGCGCAAGAACGAGTCGGTTTCAAGAGAGTCGATCTCTTATGCCGACTCTCCTCGGTTCTAATCAGAATAGAATCAAACTATTTCGCGCAAACGCATGGAACTGCCGTGTCTCGCACAGACACAGTCTCTCCCGGTCTCTCCCGCACCGGTCCCGTCTTATTTATTTCAAGAAAACAACGCTGGCGTTCGTACGTGTACAGCGCATATACGTACGCATGCATGCAATTCGCAATTCAAGCGATCCAGTTCTAAAAAAAAATGGTTAAAATGCAGTGCATTTGTGGCCCCAAATCCTCTTAAATAAACCAGATTCCTAAATCAATTACTTTTTTGCATTTCTAAAATGATTTCTACGGAAAAATGATATCAAACTGTTCAGATTTACCTCGATTACAAACGCACTGCATTTTAACAATTTTTGTTAGAACTGGATCGCCAGCGCGGTAGGCGATCCGGCGAGTTACCTTCTCACATACACAGAGCTGATTGTGTGATTGTATGAGTTATGTGTACATGTACGCTATACGATCTCAGAACCGATTCTTCTCGGAACCGAGACATGGGTATGGAATCAGAATCGACTCCAAGCTGGGGCAGAACCGCCCAAGCCTACTTCATACCAAATAAGAAAATAATCGGACAAGAACTCGGACCTGTAGAGCGGTCACAAGGTAATCTTAACTATTTCTTTATATCATGGTTACCATGGCAACCATGAATCCGCCCCACACCAAAATCAATAGGCTTCATCCTCTTTCCTTAATACACCTTCATACCAAATAAGAAAATGATCGGACAAGAACTCGGACCTGTAGAGCGTTCACATGGTAATCTTAACTATTTCTTTATATCATGGTTATCATGGTTACCATGGCAACCAGGACTCCGCCCCACACCAAAATCAATAGGCTTCATCCTCTTTCCTTAATACACCTTCATACCAAATTAGAAAATGATCAGACAAGAACTCGGATCTATAGAGCGTTCACAAGGTAATCTTAACTATTTCTTTATATCATGGTTACCATGGCAACCAGGACTCCGCCCCACACCAAAATCAAAAGGCTTCATCCTCTTTCCTTAATACACCTTCATACTAAATTAGAAAATGATCGGACAAGAACTCGGACCTGTAGAGCGTTCACAAGGTAATCTTAACTATTTCTTTATATCATGGTTACCATGGCAACCAGGACTCCGCCCCACACCAAAATCAATAGGCTTCATCCTCTTTCCTTAAGACACCTTCATACCAAATTAGAAAATGATCGGACAAGAACTCGGACCTGTAGAGCGTTCACAAGGTAATCTTAACTATTTCTTTATATCATGGTTACCATGGCAACCAGGACTCCGCCCCACACCAAAATCTAAAGGCTTCATCCTCTTTCCTTAAGACACCTTCATACCAAATTAGAAAATGATCAGACAAGAACTCGGACCTGTAGAGCGTTCACAAGGTAATATTAACTATTTATTTATATCATGGTTACCATGGCAACCAGGACCGCGCCCCACACCAAAATCAATAGGCTTCATCCTCTTTCCTTAATACACCTTCATACCAAATTAGAAAATGATCGGACAAGAACTCGGACCTGTAGAGCGTTCACAAGGTAATCTTAACTATTTCTTTATATCATGGTTACCATGGCAACCAGGGCTCCGCCCCACACCAAAATCAATAGGCTTCATCCTCTTTCCTTAATACACCTTCATACCACATTAGAAAATGATCGGACAAGAACTCGGACCTGTAGAGCGTTCACAAGGTAATCTTAACTATTTCTTTATATCATGGTTACCATGGCAACCAGGACTCCGCCCCACACCAAAATCAATAGGCTTCATCCTCTTTCCTTAATACACCTTCATACCAAATTAGAAAATGATCGGACAAGAACTCGGACCTGTAGAGCGTTCACAAGGTAATCTTAACTATTTCTTTATATCATGGTTACCATGGCAACCAGGACTCCGCCCCACACCAAAATCAATAGGCTTCATCCTCTTTCCTTAATACACCTTCATACCAAATTAAAAAATGATCGGACAAGAACTCGGACCTGTAGAGCGTTCACAAGGTAATCTTAACTATTTCTTTATATCATGGTTACCATGGCAACCAGGACTCCGCCCCACACCAAAATCAATAGGCTTCATCCTCTTTCCTTAATACACCTTCATACCAAATTAGAAAATGATCGGACAAGAACTCGGACCTGTAGAGCGTTCACAAGAAAATCTCTGCGGCGGACGCGGCGGACGCGGCGGCGGCGGCGGCGGCGGCGGCGGCGGCGCGACGAGGCCAAATCCATAGTATCCCCCGAAGTGGTTCGGGGGATACAATTAACCTGCTTTACATACTACACACGTGTAATTGTATGGAGAAAATAGTTATTCGTACATTACACATACAGCTAGTGCAGTGCACACCGCGGACAATTGACAACGATGCACAATATGCACCATTGTCGTAATGTTTAAATTCGAATACCGCTACGTTATACATGAAATGCATCTCTAGAATATTCTTTGGAACTTATTTATATTCACGGGTGAAAATATGCTGTATTTCTTTTTAAATAACTCTTTGAGAAATCTCATCAAGCATCTTTCGCAAGCAAAAACAAGAGCTCTTCTCGCAGGGAAGTTTTTATAACACGCATCTCTATGGGCTCAATATGATCACCCGGTGTCTATGACGTCATTCATGGAATAGTATACAAATATACAATGACACTCGAGGATCTAGCTAAAACTATTCGCATCGAAGGAACATCAAATAGTACTGTTCTCCCGAGGGCCATCGGCCCGAGGGAGAATGGTACTATTGTTGTTCCTGAGTGCGAATAGTTTAAGCTTGTTCCGAGAATGAGTCATTGTATATTTGTTTTATATCCCTTCGACCTGTATTGTTCAAATAAAATTAAAGTATAATATAAAGAAAAACAAACCATTGATAGTATTGATATAAAGGAAAACAAACCATTGAACATGGCACCATCACTTACTGTGTTCTGTTTGTGACACTGGCCCCCTTTGCGTAATATTCCTAACGCAGAGCGCGTATTGCGCTACCTTTCCATTCATGAGTACGCGCATTAACAACTATTGCGCACCCAAATGCCAAACACGCGCAGCAATGTGAATAATTAACATGTATGATTGAATGGGGAAATAAATTACACATACACACACACGGTGTGCATGTGCCATAGTGCAGTGACCGCTGCAATTTAATTGTCGAATGACGAATTACTGTCACGGCCACTGAAGATCAACGATGCAAATTGTGCCCCATTTTCGGAAGTTATGCATTCGAATACCGCCATGTTATACATGAAATGCATCTCTAGAATATTCTTTGGAACTTATTGATATTCAAGGTAACAATATTCTGTATTTTTTGCTTAATTACTCTTTAGAAAAGCTGGTCGAGCATTTATCGCAAGCTAAAACAAGACATCCGCTCGCTGAGAGGTTGTTATAACACGCATATGATCTACACCTGAGCGGGCAAAAAAAAATCTATGATCTTGCTTTGTTTGTTTTGTTTTTATTTATTTTGTTTGGGGGGAGGGGGGACATAGTACCTTTTTTCCGGGGGAAAAGGTGAACTATGCGTGACGTCACAATACAAAGGGTACTATTCACTGGTACTATTTACCGGGAAACGTCTTTTCTAGTCAAAACTATTCTTTTTCTTGTTGTGTACACTCCTAATGCAACAATCTTACGAGAAGGGATATAACATTTACTATTCCATGAATGACGTCACGCATAGCACATTTTTCTCCATGGGCATTACTATGTTGGTCACATGACGCTATGTAGACCAATCACTGAACAGGATTTCATTCATGTAGGATATAACAAAGACTATTTAATAGTTCTAGTTTATTTAATGGACAATAAAAAAAATATATTCAATGTTTTTTTACGATGCCCATTATTGAATGGTAAGTTACCTGAATGTTCCTCTCTCCACATCTTGACCGCTTAGCCTGACATGGATCCCCTCTTTCAGGAGAGATCCAATGGCCAGGGCCTCACCTAGGGCCAAGTCTGTTCAATGGTTAGTTACAATGCCCGTTCAATGGCCAATAACAAAGACTATTTAATAGTTAGTTTATTTAATGGACAATAAAAAAAAAGTATATTCAATGTTTTTTTTACGTTTTTTTTACGATGCCCATTCAATGGTCATTTACCTGAATGTTCCTCTCTCCACATCTTGACCGCTGAGCCTGACATGGATCCCCTCTTTCAGGAGAGATCTAAACGCCAGGGCCTCACCCAGGGCCAAGGCTATTCAATGGTTAGTTACAATGCCCGTTCAATGGACAATAACAAAGACTATTCAATAGTTAATTTATTTAATGGACAATAAAAAAAGTATATTCAATGCTTTTTCACGATGCCCATTCAATGGTCATTTACCTGAATGTTCCTCTCTCCACATCTTGACCGCTGACCCTGACATGGATCCCCTCTTTCAGGAGAGATCCAATGGCCAGGGCCTCACCCAGGGCCCAGTCTATGGTCCTGTTCTTGACCATGTCCATGCGTCCACGCAGGACTCGCTTCAGACCTACGATAGAAACATAAATAGTGTTAGAAACACAAATATTATTACAGTTAAATCTGTCTATAAATACCACCCAAGGGAGATAGGAAAGGATGTCTTTATAAGCAGGTTGTCTCTATTAAACCCATTGCTTACGGGAACCGGGTGGGCTATGTACAAAGTCTATGGGGATTTCAGAATCTCGTAGTGAACAGATTAACAAGTTCATTTAAATGTTAACTGCTTCCAAAGGAATCTAGAATGGTGGTCTTTATATACAGGTGGTCACTAGAGCAGGGTTGACTGTACTATAACAATAGACATATTGTTGGATTTAATTTATGACCTTTGTTGCTATACAGGGTGGCCCAAAAAAAAACGAACGAGGCCCTTCCCAAAATATAATACCACAATGTTTATGTTCATCGGATAGGGTGTCCTTTCCAATGAAAAACGATACCAAGAACAGTAATTTTGGTCAGGTCGTTTTTGTTTAAGGACGCAGTGAGTGAGACCATGTCAGGTGCCGATTTATGTCGATTTCTACCTAGTCAATGCCAGTTTAACCGCACTCCTTGCCTGTAATACCATTCAGCGACCATGCCCATTCTCTTGGCACACGGCTGAGTGCACACTAACAATAGTGCGCAATGCTCAACGCTATGAACGGCGGTTCGTGCGATTCATCAAGCGCTGGCTCAATACAAATTGACAAAAAAGAGAACCTGACATGGTGTCACTCACAGCGCCCTAAAACAAAAACTACACGACCAAATTGACTCTTCTTGGTATCGTTGTTCATTTGAAAAGACACTTTCCGATGGACATAATACATTTGTTACTATATTTTGGGAAGTGCCCCGTTCCGGTTTTTTGGGGCCACCCTGTATATACACATGTACATGTGTGTGTGTGGCAACCGAGTGACCTTATTGCCCAGTCTGGTCCAGTTGTAAACCATGCGCATGCATCAAACATGGACATGCTTCGAGTGTCATCATCATCATCCTCATCATCATCATTATCATCATTCATCGTCATAATTGTCATCATCTGAATAATAATCATTATCATTCATATCGTCATCATCATCAACATCATTATTGAAATAATCATTGTCATCATTATTATCGTCGTTATTAACGTCATCATAATCATCTTAAAAATAATCGTTATCATCATCATTGTTCAAGATTATTGTTGTTGTTGCCGCCATTGTCGTTGTCATCATCGTCATCATTTTGAAAACTTCAAAGAGAACATGAAACTGACCTCCATGCAGAGTAAGATCATCAGGGTTGGTGCTGAACTTCTCTCCAATGTGATCGATGTGTTTCTCACTGATGCCTGTTGAAGGGTATTGCAGGGGGATGTCTTTGTTGAAGAAACCTGAACAGTTGTTAGCAAGTAAACATTCAAACAAGCATTAATACAAATCATTTGTTAACAAAGTTTAATGAAGAGTTAGATCATCAGGGTTGGTGCTGAACTTCTCTCCAATGTGATCGATGTGTTTCTCACTGATGCCTGTTGAAGGGTATTGCAGGGGGATGTCTTTGTTGAAGAAACCTGAACAGTTGTTAAAAAGTAAACATTCAAACAAGCATTAATACAAATCATTTGTAAACAAAGTTTAATGAAGAGTTAGATCATCAGGGTTGGTGCTGAACTTCTCTCCAATATGGTTGATGGGTGTTCTCACCGATTCCTGTTGTAGGGTATTGCAGGGGGATGTCTTTTTTTTTTTAAGAAACCTGAACAGTGGTTTAAAAAGGCACAAAACAAGCATTACATGTAGTTATAAAATATTACACTCGGTATTTCATTTCTTACATCATTAACATTCAGATAAGTTGATAAAACAGTAAATGTGTGTTTTTTTTTTAACATGGCCTATTACGAAAAAATCCTTTGCTGTACATTTATTTATTTTCCATACAGTGACATTTATGTAACTAAATGGGTCATGGATGTATGATAATGATCCCCCCCCCCCCCCCCTGCAGCTAGGCTGATACAAAGGCAATCAAAGTGTGCATGTTCACAAATGCTCTAATGATATGATTTTAATAAGAACTCCACTGGTGGCCTTCCAGCTATTTAAATATTCGGGAAGTTTCTTCAGACTATAACCTTTCATCCGTTTATGGCCCAGTCTGATACCAAACTAACAAAGTCCTGGCCAGTCGGAATGATATCCATCTAGTGTCATTTAGATGTTGGTGTAGGTGTCTGCTGTGTGTCAATTGTAGGTCCAGGTCTGGTTTGGTGAGAGTAAGTTCTTACTAGCATGCTCAGTTTGGCAGTGTGACTGAGGGTTTACTGTAGGTTCTTGTCCGAGACATTTTTTACCAGAGTCTATGGACTTACCGTGCCAGGGCGAGTCAAGCCAGTCGGCGTTCCTGATCTCAGTCACCAGCTTGGCGTTCTGGTAGGCATCTTCACAGATCTTGTCATATCCATCCTGCTCCTCCTACAAATACAAAAATAATAATAACACATTTTCATTGGACGTGGTGTGGCAAGATTGGTAGAGCGCGTGCCTTCCAATCGTGGGGTCCCGAGTTCAAACCCAGAGTATGCCCATCCCGTTTTTTCCTTCAGCAAGAAAATTTATCCACAATTGCTGCTCTCCACCTAGGTGTATGAATCTGGAAGGATGGAACGTAGTTCCTTAGCATTGTGTGCGCCCACAAGGTTACCCGTGGCTGGAATGCTCCCCAGGGAGTGGAAAACGTGCACTTTATGTGCTGGATTGATTGCAGATTGTATCCGATGACCAGGGTAATTATATAATTGTAAAGCGCTTAGAGATGATAATCAATCATGATAGGCGCTATACAGGGTGGCCCAGAAATAACGGAACGGGGCACTTTCCAAAATAAAGTAACAAAATGAACATGTCCATCGGACAGGGTGTCCTTTCCAATGAACAACGATATCAAGAAAAGTAATTTTGGACGTGTAGTTTTTGTTTTAGGGCGCTTTGAGTTAGACCATGTCAGGTTCCTATTTTTGTCAATTTTTACCAAGTCAGTGTCTGATAAATGAGACTTACTGCCCGTCATATATAGAGACCAATTAAGCCCATTCTCTCGGCACCGCTCGGCACACAGCTAAATGCACACTAACAATGGCGCGCGGAATATTCGCGTGTTCAATGGTATGTAGGGCAATAAGTCTCATTTATCAGGCACTGACTTGGTAAAAATTGACAAAAATAGGAACCTGACATGGTCTCACTCAAAGCGCCCTACAACAAAAACTACACGTCCAAAATTACTTTTCTTGGTATCGTTGTTCATTGGAAAGGACACCCTAGCCGATGGACATGTTCATTTTGTTACTTTACTTTGGGAAGTGCCCCGTTCCGTTATTTCTGGGCCACCCTGTATAAATCCAAGGATATTATTATTATTATTATTATTTCATTCATCAGAGGTAATCAATAATTTCCTACATGGAGGGAACTAACCAGAAATAAATGAAACACGCAAAGAAAAATTGGGCTCACCCAAGGCAAGCCTCCACACTAACTTTTTTCTCTACTGTTCCATTCGGGCAAGTAAAATCTTGTTCCAATTCTACTTGCCCAAACAGACAATTTACTTGCCCGCTTACTGCTAGATGAGATTTTCATGTAAGGAACTACAGTCTATTCTCATAGTTGAAGAGAAATTGAAGTTGCCCAATCGGGAAAGTAAACTAGACCATTTATGAAATTTTACTTGCCCGGCATCAATTTTTACTTGCCCCGGGCAACGGATAAGTGCTAGTGTCGATCGAGGCCTGCCCAAGGCATCTGGATGCTAGCAACAATTGAGCCACAAAGCTCTTGTATGGTGGTACTTTCCCCATGAAACTCCTCTCCATGCTGATGCTTGTCATAAGCTAAACAACTTTTTTACCATCCATTATTCGATTTTTCTCTCGTCAAATATGTGACCGGCTCTGACATCACCAGCAACTTTGACACAAAATGTAAAATTGAGCTTTTGATATGATGTTGTTGTGTGGATTTTTCTTTTTATTTTGAGACCATTTTTATGCCGATCGGACAAAAATTGACGAAGTTATGATTTTTAAAATTATTTTTCTTATAATTGAGATAATTGAGGTTAAAGTTCAACACTCAGTTCAAAGTACAGGTCATTCTTGATTTTATAGCCATTTTCCCAGTAATATTTCGGAATTTTGCAAATCTTATTAGAAACTAGAAAAGTTGCTTAAAATAACAATATGATACTAAAATGTCCATTTCGTCCCTGAGGTCAATTTTTGACCTTTGCAGGCCATTTACGCAAAATTGTAAATGTGGCGAAGTTGCTGGATTTGCCAGAGCCGGCCTCATATATTAAAGCAATGATGACATTTTCCACTGACCATGGTTAAAAACAGGATGTGTAGAGCATGTTTGAGTGGTTGATAAAAACAAACAAACAATGGAAGTAAACAAATTGAGAAACAGCGCAAGAATTTGTTTAGAAAACTACAATTTGAGACCACCTCCATGAATTCCAGCCTTTATGATTCTATAAAAAAATTGTATTTACTTATAAAAAAAAAAATTCTTTCACTGATCTCATCAGGAGTACACACCTTAAACTCTAGCTCGGTCATAACACCTTCTTTTATCTTCTCCTTAGCATATTGATGCAGTATGCTTGTGTGCGCAGATCTTACATTTCATACAACACCTTTGTGAATTCCATCCTAAATAAGCCCATCAAGTACACATTTTTAAGAACAAAGAATGTACCTCAAACTCTTGCTCGGTCATAACACCTTCTTGGATCTTCTGATCTGCGTACTGTTGCAGTACTTGCTTGTGTGTGCAAATCTTCTTGAACATTTCATTAAAGGGTACCACCACCCAAAAATAATATTCTTATTATAGAAAGGTACCATCTTTAGTATTCCATTCCTTCAACAAGTTCACAAACATATTTTTCAGAAAAAAAAAAAAAATTGGAAAACGCATCACCATTCTCAACCATGCGTTCATGCGGTCTGAATTGCGTAGACTATATGCGTGCAGAGCCAGAGCGCACTGTGCAAAGCGAATGAATCATCCGGGAATCTATTGACGTACGTGTGAAAGCATTGGCGCACTCGCAAATGCTTGGCCCGTATGGAACCAGGAAATAGCAGTGGTTCCGTAAGTGGTGGAAATTAATTGCTTTGTTTATGAATTACACAACCCTTTGCAAAATGTTGGGTATCTATTTGATATCACAAAACGGTACCAAAACATATAATAATGTGTTGTCCTTTGCCTGGTGGTCCCCTTTAAACCACATTTATGAATTCCAGTCTAAATGATCCCATCAAGAGTACATACATCAAACTCTTGCTCAGTCATAAAACCCTATTTTATTTTCTCATCCGCATTCTGCCGCTTGTTTTTGTTTTTGCATTTCTTTTACTTATGATCTCAAGAGTACAAACCTCAAACTCTTGCTCGGTCATTACACCTTCTTCGATCTTCTTATCCGCGTACTGTCGCAGAACTTGCTTGTGTGTGCGAATCTTCTTGTACATAAGCGGTTGCGTGAACAGGGGCTCGTCCATTTCATTGTGGCCGTTGCGGCGGTAACAAACCTGCAAAAAGAAGGGGGAAAAAAAGGAAAAAATTAATTGATTGACTTTAAACTGTGCCTCTACCTTTATGCGTGATGATAACTCTCACCATGAGAAGCTGCCCCTTCCAACTAAAGAACAGCTAACCCTTGGACTCAGGCATGGTGGATTTCCCTCAATAGGCGATGCATAGAGATGGGTCGTTGTGAAGTGAAATGAAATGAAATGATAAAGAAATTGGGATACACCAACAATGGTGATGCCTACTGCGAATGAAGCACTTCACCACAAATGATGCCCCACCTTTTCATTTGGCCACCAACAAGTTAGGACCTACAACACACACGTTTATGGTGGGCATCTATCTCATGTGTCCATTTGGCACAAGCCCTGACTAGAAAAAATATTTCAAAAAATTTGAATGAACTAGCCTCAGTAAACTTGAACGACCTATCATGAATGTGTAAAAATATCGTGTCCCAAGCTCAGACCAGGCTAAATAAGAACAGACCTTAACCATGTGCTCATATGGATGAGGTTTCATTAGCAAATCTTGAACATTCTTTTCATTTTTCAAGCTTTAGTAAATCTTATTCTGATGATCTCATTGTATCTATGATTTTGAACTTTGTATATTTTATAAATATTTGAAATTTATCTAATTTATCTTTTATTTTTAAAAATTCATTCTCCACTCATGGGATGGATTGCTTTTGTCGGCTACAAGCTGTTTTTCAAAGAGGTCCAGAAATTAATAGATGAAACAAAACAAAACTTACCAGATCAATGACGCAGTCGCTCTTGTACTTGCAGCGCCACTTGGATGCGACCTGGCACACGTGCATGACGGCTTCGGGGTCATCGGCGTTCACGTGGAAGATTGGCGCATTCACCACGCGGGCCACATCGGTACAGTATGGGGACGAGCGGGAGAAACGCGGGTCAGTAGTGAAACCAATCTAAAAATGTTTAAAAATAACATTTAAAAGTATGCTTAATTTTAAAAAGCAAAAAACTATTAATGTCAGAAAAAGGGTATTTGGCTATCAAGTTGGTACAGTATGGGGACAACCATGTATACAGAGTTTATCACAGAAAAAAAATCCAGCTACCTATACATTGCTGGATAATAAAATCACACTTTTTCGCTTTTAAGCTTGCTAATGCTACATTGACAATATTTTGTGGAAAGTAGATGATGAAGCTTATCTTAGAATTACGAAATGATATCTGTTCAAATTATGCGTGCCAAATAAATTGCTAAAATCCATCACTTAAAATCAGAACTATCATGGTTACAAATTGTAACTGAACTATTTAAATACTGCTTTACATCTATGATGTCCCTCGCGTGGAATAATAAGACAATAACAAGGGCGATAATAATTATGCTTTGGCAGTCTAAAGGTAAAAAAATATGAAGAAAATAACAGCACTGTCCTCAGCAGTTCTTCCTTGATATGATCATCACTTAAAGGTATGGTGTCAAGAAAATCAGCTGAAAATGGCATTTTAGCCCTTCAGAAAGCCACTTACATGTAGATTTCGAATAAAACAACTGTTTTGCACTTGGAAAATTATTTATAAATGATATGAGGACCTGAAAATTTACTTTGAAAGTGCCCCCCCAAAAAATTGAGTTTGGGCGAAGAAAAATGACGTCATAGTTGTGACGTCATCTGCAGGCAATCACAGGATCCCCGATACTCTAATTGTCATACACGTACACGCTGAGCGCATCTAATCACATTGACAGAGAGATATTATTTCGATTTTTTTTCAATATCTACATACATTTGTTTGAGTTTATAATTATGGAGGATCCACACCCAGATTCATCTGATTCTAACAGTGAGCGTGAATTAGACGAAAGATCTGGATCAGAGTCAGAATCGAGTTTTGAATTGACAGTTCCTGAAGATAAAATTCCAAATTGTGCGTCGGCAGCCAACATGGAATGGAAGTGATAGAGGTGCAACCGAACAGATTTGTTGAGCGTGGCTGAGCAAATTCATGACAATTTCCCCATAATTGCAGACACCATTATTATAATTCTTATTTCATTATTTGTCTCCACAAATACAACAAATATAATTGCCAAATAAAGGCGCATACTCACTCTAAAATCGCTTCGAGGAAGTCTCCGATATGATTATAGCAATCGTATACCCAGCCCCCTCGCAGACAGGTCTTCCGGCCATCAGCACGCACGAGCGCTGCGGCTAGCCCAGGCCTAGCCTAACCATAATAAGTGGCGGCTTCATCCGATCACGTTTCAAAACATGGTGTACAAAAATGCGGTGTTTCGCACTCAAATTCATCTTTTTATGCGGCAATAAAATGACAAGTATCATTGCTTTGATGGATCTATTTAACAATATTTACGGAAATATATTTACAGAACATTCAGAATTACCTCAGTTTTGAGCAAAATATTACTTTTCCCCGAGGTAAACAAATCCAAAACTCAAGTCGTTGGCGAGCGTGCGGGAGGTTGAACATAGTCAATCAATTTCTGGGCATCGATATCATACACGTAGTCTACGCCGTTTGCAAATTAACAACAAAACTACAAAAGAGCGCTAAGTTCAGTTCATTTATTGTTTTTCCGACAGAGAAAAAAACAATAAACATTGTCAAAGAGGCCACGAAAGTGATAGATTTGTCCATCTAAGGTAATCGTTCTTGTATTTGTTTGAAAAGCCATGCAAACATGTAAGTAAATTAAGAAATAGTCTAGAATAGGTGCGATCGTAATAATCTTGCATTTTCGTTACTTTTCAGAACTTGTAATAGGTAGTTGTCGCGGCAGCTAGCACGCGAGAGCATAACCTGTCTTGCCGCGCGGCCCCCCGAAACTCTGGCAGACCTGCACACACTCGCTAGGTCCTTCCCAGTCGGCCCTCGTTAATTTAACCTTTGAGTTCTAAATCCGCCTCATACGTGGATCCTTATGGAAAACGGTGCAGGCTAATACTTTCCTTAGATGTGTTGCTGCATCTTGCTAAAATTCATTCCTGAGGCAATTTCAGTTAATCCTCAATTTTCAAGCAAATACGAGTTTGTATTACTAGCAAGTCAAAGTGTTTGCATTGAACCACGTTGTAAACAATTCTCGCTCTTCCGTGTTATTGCCTGCAGGTGACGTCATGACTCATGAGCTCATTGCTCCGCTAAAATTACTTTTTTAGGAGTATGGAACGCCGACGCGAAAAAGAGCCAAAAATGTGCATGAAATTTTCCTTTTTTGCCCAACTTAAAGGGGTATTCCGGGCCTGATAAAACCATTCGTTATTTGAATAAGCAGAACAAGAGGACTAATTGGTGAAAATTTGATCAAAATCGGACAAGAAACACGGGAGTTATACCTATTTGAACATCATGTAGTAATGAGCGATGGTTTCAAAATTGCCGCCATATGCAACATCATTCACGAGCAACTCGCCATGGCTTTAGTACATGAAAATACACTTATTTCTCATTTTCGTTGCTAAAAAATAAATTTTCTCTGCTTGTTTTCACAAATTCATAGAAGAATATCGATGGGCCAACCTCATTGTAATTTGTAAGCTCATAAATTTGCTTTGTTATGAAGAAAATTTAAATTTTGTAAAATTTCCATGTAGAAGTCATAATGGCTGCAGCTCGCAAGTGACGTCACGATCTAGAGCAATTGCGAACCATACTAATAATCGGAGCAAAGTTCATCCTGTCATAACTTTTTTATTGCTCTACCGTTTTGGCTCAGATTTTCGATCATGATTCTTCATATGCACCTCATTTTATAGCAAACATCACATTTCTGGGGTGGAATTCCCCTTTAAGGATAAAAAAAAAAGAAAAGAATGTGGTATATCAATAAAGGCACATATTCAAAGCTATAAAGCTGAATCAAAGCCGGGATTGCGCCCCTCCTTTAAGGTGTTTCTTGCACAAAGTATTCTTGTGGGGGAAAATGTGCTTTAGCTATGAATGCCTAGCTATGAGATCACCTCCCCTTAAAAAAATCACACAAAAACAACATAAAAATATCAACAGAAAAGAATAATATATTCACAAATGATTTTCTCTTCTGCAATACTGCCCTCTATTGTTTCTCACCTGGTTATTGATGACGACGTGGATGGTTCCGTGAGTGGAGTACTCGGGCAAGTCAGACAAGTGGAAGGTCTCATAGACGATTCCTTGACCGGAGAAGGCTGCGTCACCATGCATCAAGATACTCATCACCTGCGATGGATTAAAAGAAAAAATGATTATATAGTATGCATGTTACAAATAATGTTGGTAATTAAAACAAGATTACAGAATTGCCATGCCGACGAAGCCTTTGATTGTGAAAGAGTTAAATATAAATCAGACGTGCAGTGCCATTTTGTGAACCCCTTGCACACAAGCATTATATATTGTGCACACACATGCCTAGTTAGCCCGCTCACTTCGAGTTTCTGAAATCGCCATAGACTTTGTACACAACCCACCTGGTTCCCATATAGTCAACGGGTTAAAAATGTTGAACCGCAGAGGAGAATCTCTACGCATGACAATCTTTAAGATGAGTTGCATGTCCCTATAAAATCACCTAAATATAATTTTATTAACAGTCAAATCGTGCATAGTGACCACTGTCAGAAGGGAAACAAATAACATGGCCACTTTAGACAGGTTCCAAAACATTATTTTCTATTATTATATCCTATTTTATTCCTAGGATTCAAAACATGCATGTATGTTACGTGACATGTTCAAATATTTGTCGATGATTGGCTAATTTAGTATGTTCCACCAAAGAAGTGTATTTTCTACTCCTTCCAGCCACGATTGAAATAGAGGGGACCATATTTTCCTGTACACCTATGGCTAAATTTAATTGGGATGTTATTGATTGCAAGGGTTATGTTCAATGCCAGAAGTAATTTGAATCAGCCAAAGAATGTAATTTACAAGGATGTTTAGTTGTTTACTGCATTCTGAAGATGTAATCTACACTACAAGGCATGGTGAAAAGTACACCCTTGTAACACTCATGTATATAAAGACATTCTTCAGTTTGTTAAACATGTTGTAATGTACAAGGATGTTTACTGCATTCTTTGTTGAAATGTACAAGGATGTTTACTGCATTCTTCGTTGAAATGTACAAGGATGTTTACTGCATTCTTCGTTAAAAATCTACACATCAGGATGAAATGTTCACCCTTGCTAAACTAATGTAATACATCAATATAGACAAAATACATGTATAACACAATTGAACATGATTTTTTTTCTTCAGGCCATTTCATTTTGTTTGGTAATCTGGGTAAATTTTACTTCAGTTTCTAAATGGCCATAACTTTCTCATTTCTCAATCAAATTTCCTCAAACCTTTACTTATTACCCCTCAATCATTCGGCTTCATACAGTGGAAATGAGAGTGTATTTCTAGATTGATCACACATTATAAATGCTGGACTATAATGATCATTATAAATAAGTTGAAATTTTAAATTATTGTTATATTTATTTACTCAACATTAAAAGTTTTCTTCTAATACCTGATCGCCGTTGGTGTCGCCCCGGTAGAACTGTTCCGCCCTCGTCTTGCCCTGCACGACCGGGTCGACGGCCTCCAGATGGGATGGGTTCGCGACAAGCGCCAGGTTGATGTTGCGCTTGCTGATGTGGTTGTGACGCGAGTGGGACATTCCAAGATGGTACTTCACGTCTCCGGAACCCTGTTGAAAATTTTTCGTAAAATAAACAGGAATAAACCATGCAGTTAAAGGGGTAGTATAGTTTTGGTAAGGCTGAACTTTAGTACCCAAAACCGGGACAGTAACATTATAAACTATTAGTTATTACTCCACCATGCTCGAAAGGTATACAAAATTACAAACGACTATGTAAAACGCCCGTTATCATTCAAAAAGAGCCATTAAAACACAAGAGGGCGCTCTCTAAAAAGGCATTGATTTAAACCATTTTTCATACAAAATTATGCATGTGATCTTTTATTGAAATAATGACTAGGTAGATAGATCATCAACAACTATTTAAAAAACGCTTTTGAACATTTTTGAAAAGTGTAAGCATTTTTTAAATTAAAAAAAAAAATCATCCAATTATTTGGGCCCCAAATAATTATAAGATCATATATATTTATTGATATTTCAGCCGTTTCTGGACCGATTTTGACCAAATAAAGTTTATTCTGCCATTAGAATTGCATGTTCTCTCAAATTCGACGCTCAGTTTTTCATTACCTTGCAACAAAATTGTGATGTGCAGCGCCCTCTCTACCAAAACTAAACTACCCCTTTAATTTACATATTGTTTCTTTAAATCAATAAATTAAGTATTTATATTTAAAAAAGACGTTCGCTCCACAAGGTTTTTGAAATGCGAGTGAGACATTCTTAGATGGTACTTCACGTCTCCAGAACCCTGTAAACAAATTGTTTGTAAAAAGTTGACCAGAGGTTTGGTGATGGGACATCAGATCAAGCAGATGCAGGTTAAATAATTGTTAATTATTGCAATTTTAATTTGACCTGATATGCTTTTCAATACTACAACTGTTTATCCATTTCCCTTTGGGTTTAGTGTGACACGAGACTTTGTGATTTTAGCCAATGGCCTAAAAGTCTAAACCATGTATTTTTACAGGCTTCTTTGCAAGCTTGCCATAAAAATGTGTTTCTGAAAGTCATTTTAAATATATTACAATGACGTTAAAGGGCTCTTTTATGATTTTCAGGTGCTCTTTGCGGGCATTTCCTGCTGCTTAATCGCCATCACAACATAACTGTCACTTTAATAAAGGTCATTATCAATTTCTCTTTGCGACAAATATAAAAAAGAAACAAACAATTATGATTTTAATGTGCATTTCATGGGCATTTCCGGGTGCTAAATCGCCATCACTACCCATGCATTTTCCACTGTTGTAAAATAACAACAAAACTACCATTTCAATAAAGCTCGTTATTAATTTCTCTTTGCAACAAAATATTAATCCATTAAAGGGACTAACATTGTCCAAATCCTCAAAATAAAATATTAATTTTAGCGGTTCCCTCATATCTTGTTGTATTCGTATTACCAATAAAATCATGGGACCGGTTTCGGTTTTTCAAATTTCCCTTTCGTTACAAAGATATGTACGATCGAAGTATTCAGATAAGAAAAACTCCCCTGGAGTTTTTCTTACCATGTACAAAGTGAGTGCAGTGAGTTAGTGACTATCACTTTGCATTTTTGCTCATTACTTGGCCATGCAATGTCCATTTGACTTGAAATGTTCACACAATACCCTGTGGACATATGAGATAACAACAATATACATTGCATCAACCATTCATCACTTTTTGCACATGTCAACAAAGTTACTAGATCCCTTTATTAAGCAAATAACAACAACAACAAATTACCTCATCGGCTGCTTCCAGCTTGGAGTCGAAGTGACAGAAGAGCTGCTCCAGGGGCTTGCGAGCAACGTTGGCCAGAACATTCAATCGGCCACTGCGTGCGGGAAAAAAAAAGGATGTAAAGTAACAAATTTGTTATATTAAACAACAACCGTATGTTCTAAGTTGAGATTTCAAGCAATGTTGGCGAGAACCGTCAGTCGGCCACTGCGGGGAAGAAATACATGGAAGAAAACTAACATATTTGTTACCTTGAAATATGTGACCGGCTATAGCGAAATCCGGCACTTGTAGGTAATTCATGTTTTGAAGAAATTGGCATTTTAAGTTCACACAATGTGTGTATTATTAAAAGACCAATATGCAAGGTTGATTGTAAAATTGAAACAATCATATCTTCGCCAATTATTGACCAAAAGCATCAACTGAAAGCTTGTGATGAGGTCTTTGTAATGGTATGAAAATCTATATTTTAATTTTTACCGACAAGTGCCGGGTTTTGCTATAGCACAGTATGTTTTACATGGAGCTTGTGAGAAACGTTGGAAAGAACATTCAATCAGCCACGGGGGGGGGGGGGGGGTAACTACAAGTGGAGTGATTGAAACATGTATGAATTGCTATATTTAAAACTTTAAACATGGCTCTAAAAAAATGTGTTTTTTGACTAGCCCACTTAGGCTTGCCCACATTTTGAACATCGAAAAAATGCATATATTTGTCATTCCCTTTATGAGTGTTCAAATAAAAAATCTGTGATTATCATGAGAAAACCATTGAGTAACAATTTGTTGCCAAATGTTTTCTTACATTTTGTCCACCTGATCCTGATAATTTGTATTTACATTACTTTAAAAACCCTGGTTGGACAAATCGCTTCATATTGTACATGCTCTACACTGATTTTCCCCATGCCCTGTGCAATAGCATGGTATTCAAAGGGTATACGTATGTCTACAAGTTTGCATTAGAATTTACAAATTCTCTGTTATTGATGGCCAAAGTGCAGAGTTGCATAGTGTTTATCCCAAGATAAGAATCATTATATTGCCAACAAAAAGGGATGGTTGCACAAGTTTTTGGCCCAAAGGGAGTTGGGTAGCCACACAAAGTAGCACAAACTTACATAGACTTTATGTATGGCCAGGGTAAAAATAGTATACATGTACATTATTGTGCAACAAAAGCAAAATAAAGAGCCATTTATAGATATGAGGGTAAATTTTACTGAATGGATATTATATCACCGACAAGGATGGTTGCACAAGTTTTTGCCCCCCAAGGGAGTGAGAAGCCACAACAACTGGCACAAAACTCCCCTTCGAGTTTTGTAATGAATGTACATGTAGATAAGTGTTCGACAAAAGCATATCTACACATTTAATCTGTTAACTAGAAAATAACATTAGACATTTCCCAAAGATAGAGTCATTCAAAAATGAGGGTCAATCTTAATGAAATACTGTACTAAAACGTTTTGAACTCAATTTTCCTCATGTATAATTATGTACGTGTATGTCATGTGATATGTATTTCATGGATAAATACAATATCCTTGTAACAGTTAAACTAAGGACCCATTAATAAAATAAACGACCTCTCTGCTGACCAATCAAAAGGTGTTTGCACATCACTGTTGTCATGGTAACACGATCTCCACGTCAAGCCCAGTTTGTACAGTCTAAATGGTAGGAAAATACAGTACATGCGGACGTGCATATCAGGGCATACACTGGTAACTAGGTCAAATACTTGAACCATACTGTGCTTGCTTATGAAGATGTTAACACACATGGATCTATTCAAAGGGCATATATGTGCTAAGGTATGTCCCCACAATAATTTTAGTTTCTACTTGCTCGGTCAGGAAAATTAAATCATGAATGTCTACATTTTCCATGCCCCCATAATGCGAACAAAAGAACATTAATTGTGCTAAGTAGCTGATCTGTTTGACAAATTTCTTGCTCGTTTCTAGATAATATTCATACGCAAGGTGTGAACATTTTTCTCTCACAGTTGATCTGAAATATAAGTTGCCCGATTCAGCAACCAAACTAGACTGTTTATAAATTTAGCTTGCCCGACATCAATGTCTACTTGCCCTGGGCAATTGGGCTAGCGCTGGCAATAGACAAAGAGTTTGAGGGTGTATGTAGAGAGAAAAGTGTGGAGAAGAGGAAAGAGAGAGAGAGAGCATGTCTCTACAATCTAACTTGCCCTAAGCAAGTAATTAACAGTTAAGGGTGAAAACGATTTGCGGTCACTTGCCCAACTGGGGCAACTTCCAAGTATTAATCTAGATTAATATATGTATATTATTACGCGCTATAGAAGCAATGTCTTATTATTATTCAAATTGTTGCTAGAAAATGTTTGAATTTTACAGGATTACATGTTGGAAAAATGCCCAAAATCATCGACATAATCCATTGTTATATCTATTGCGCAATATATCTCAATGCGCATAGAAATTGGAAAATTATGGAAAATAATAACAGCTTGAAAATAATTGCCAGCAACTTCCTCCTTGTGGTTCGTAGGGAGCGTCCCTTCATCCAATAAAGCGGTTAGAGGTTTAATTTTATGGATCAAGTAACATAGGCTAAATCCTCAACACTTACTTGGAACTCTAGCGGTTCTCTCATACCTTGTTGTTTTCGCATTAACAATAGAGGCATGGGAAAGGTTTCGGTTTTTCCCTTTCGTTAAAAAGATATTTACAATTACGGTGTTCAGATCTTTAACTGTCCACTGGATAGTTATAACCGTGTACAAAGTCAATGCAATGAATTAGTGAATATCACTTTGCATTTTTTGCGCATAACTCGCCAACAAAATCCATTTCAAGTGCAATTTTCACATTTTACTCAGTGGACATATACATAGTATCAACAATTCATCACTTTTTGCACATGTCAACAAAGTTTATTCTAGATTCCTTTAATCATATGAACCCTAGTTCTTCATTATTTTTGTAGACAATGTTTTGTTTAATTAATAATTTCAATTTCTTAAAGATCATCAAGCATGTGGACGCTACACAGCGGGCAGCCATTTTGAACTAGGCAAGTTTATGGGCACTGCATTAAAGGGACTTTATAGTAACATTGTCCAAATCCTCAAAATAAATTTGTCATTCTAGTGGTTCCCTTATACCTTGTTGTATTCGTATTAACAATAAAATCATGGGACAGGTTTCGTTTTTTCAAATTTCCCTTTCGTTACAAAGCTATGTACGATCGAAGTATTCAGATAAGAAAAACTCCGGGCGAGTTTTTCTTCTGTGTACAAAGTGAGTGCAGTGAGTTATTGAATATCACTTTGCATTTTCGCTCATTACTTGGCCATGCAATGTCCATTTGACTTGAAATTTTCACACAATACCCTGTGGACATATGAGATAACAAAAATATACATTGCATCAACCATTCATCACTTTTTGCACACGTCAACAAAGTTACTAGATCCCTTTAACACTTTGAGTGCCAGGAATTTGAATGTTCTCTTGACATTTGTGTGTATTGTAACACGCAAAAATGCGAGCTTGGCACTCAAGGAGTTAAACTGATTTAAAAAGCAATGTGTGCAAGGTGTTCCAAAAATGGCACCGCGTGTCTAAATTACAAATCCGAACTACGTTAAAGATTAACTTCAATCTTAAGATCCTTATAGAATACCAACCCTGTTTTATAAAACGAAAATAGATTCAAACTGCAAGCAAGATCGCGGTTGAAAAGGAGAAATGGGGGAGGATTGGTTGGGTCAACAGGAAACGGACATGACATTGGGACAAGATCGCCCCTAGCAAAGATCTTTGTTTTAACTACTTACCGATGGGGCATGCCAAGGATGAAGCTCTCGACTCCCTTAGCGCTGCACTCATCTATGATTGATTTGAGGGCGGGGATGAGAACCTCGCATCCCTCCAGGCCGAATCGCTTCTCCGCGGACCACTTGCGAGCCAGAAACTCTTCAAATCTGGAGAAAACGGGGGAAATGTTAAAGACCATTATTTTGTGGAGAAGACGCATAAACCAATGCTCAGGCTACAAAATTTCAATGTGCATTGTCAATGTTCTACTGTTTGGGTTCAAAATGTCAACAAATTGTTTTTTACTTGCCCGACTGGGCCTCAAGGCAAAAAAAAAAGATAATTTCTAGCATTGCATTTACGTACAAAAAGTCAGTCAATGTTTGATCATACTGAATCACACAATCTTGAGAAAACAGCACATCAGAACCTTCTACTATACATGTGTAGGTGCAAACAAAATAGATTTAAAACAAACTTCTGTAAGATCCAAAGTTTAACTAATCAAATGACTGAAATAGCATTCTTCATAAATTATTGAAAAAATGCAGTTACTTTGACAGAAAATAATACATTTGACACTGCAGTAGCAACAGTTTAGTTGGGAATACAATAATGAAACAAATACAGACCTATTCTTCCGGTATTAAAAGTGCTACGTGAAGCTTGAACATTATGCACTGTTTACAGGGGTAATAATTTTATACGTCAGTTGTAAGTTAACAGGTCAAGTGGAAGTTTTATAAGGACACTTTCACTTGGTTCTACAAACTGTAACCAGTCTTCAAGAAGGCGCTTGAAAACGGATAAATAATTTAGAAGAGCGCTCTGCGTTACTTGCTTCCAATTTGTCCTCGAGCTACTCTGTATAAAATGCATGCATAAACTTTTCTCCAAAGAGTAATTCAGTAAAGAAATCTTAAATGTCAATTATATTCAAGGAGTGGGCTATTGAAATGTCAACTGAATAATAATAAAGAGTATCAATACGTACCACAAACAGTCCATTGCAAATTAATACATTAAATAATTTGTAACTTCTTGCAACTGAAGAAAGTACAACTGCCAAGAGAAAAAAATACACAGGGCTCAGGGCGATTTAGCACCTAAATGTCAAGAGCCCCCTCAAATTGTCAAAAAGAGGCCCCACATATCATTTAAGATCCTCGTAAACTGAATAGAGTTCAGCGCAAAACAAATTGCATAGAACTAATTTGTTTCATTTTTGTTCCTGTATTAAAACACAAAAATTAAATGTATACATGCATACTCCACTCCCTCTACTGCATATATACATGAAAGAACTTGAACATTCTATAAATATGCACATTCCCCACTCCCTAGGGAGTATTCCTTCCTACCTGGTGGACCTGATAAGGCGCTCAAGATCAATCTCTTCTATATTTTGGAGAAAATCCATTGAATGTGCATACTCCCCCCTCTCTAAGTACTGCATACATAATGTACATGTAGAACTTGAAAATCTTCTAAATGTGCGCATTCCCCACTCCCTAGGGAGTATTCCTTCCTACCTGGTGGACCTGATAAAGCGCTCAAGGATCAATCTCTTCTATATCTTGGAAAAAATCTACTGAATGTGCATACTCCCCCCTCTCTAAGTACTGCATACATAATGTACATGTAGAACTTGAAAATCTTCTAAATGTGCGCATTCCCCACTCCCTAGGGAGCATTCCTTCCTACCTGGTGGACCTGATAAGGCGCTCAAGGATCAATCTCTTCTATATCTTGGAGAAAATCCATTGAATGTGCATACTCCCCTCTCTCTACTGCATACATACATTTATAACATGAAATGCCTCTAAATGTGCACATTCCCCACTCCCTAGGGAGCATTCCTGCCTACCTGGTGGACCTGATGAGGCGCTCCAGGATCAGTCTCTTCTCCATCTTGGAGAACTGCATGGCCTGGGGTGCTTCAAACTGCTGTCGGATCCAGTCGCACTTCTCACGGTCGTTGATGAACATGTACTCGACACCGATGCTGCGACAGTACACATTCTACAAAATAAAATACGAGAAGATTGTCCTAGTCAAGATACGGTCAATACTATTCGATATCACTGAGCATCAATAAACTTACAGTGATTATAGCACACTAACAAAAGTTATGAACATGTACCCCAATCCAATTCTACAACTTACAGTAAACATCTTTTACCACAAGGATATGAACTAGAAGTATGAACATCGTTGAGCAGCAATAACCTACACAAACACAACAGCGAAAAAATTAATATTTTTATTTCGGGGGCTCCTTTTCGGGGGCTACTTTTCCAACTTTCGGGGGGGGGGCTACTTTTATCATCTCGGGGGCTACAAATTTCTGGGATTTCAGGGGCTACTATTAAGCTCTAATGCTGTAAGTGATCATGTTATAAGCATTTGATCACGATCCAAACAGAAAATCCACCAAAAAAAATCCCCAAAATCAAAAAAATAAAATAAATACAAAATAAAATTTTGGGGGCTCTTTTGGACATTTCGGGGGCGAATTCGCCCGCCACCCCCGTGTATTTTTTTCGCTGAAACAAAACAGTTCAAAACATGATCTTCACCTGATATCATTGATATCATGAAAGAACTGTCCAATTCTAAAATGAACAAGAATTTTCAAAGACAGTAAGAAAAGAATTGTCAATATGATACTATGTAATACTGGTACCGGTATGTCTTACACAAAATGGAAAGTTTGGATTACTTTATTATAACATTTTTAAACACATTTATCCACTATACCTGTACATAGGAATGTATCTGAGATAAGTTTTTTGATAAGTTTGTCATTTATTCAATATTCATACACATATTTTCTAGAGCTCTTAGAAAAATTGATGGTAAAATATGAGACGCAAACTCACCTCGAGTCGCTTGATGATTTCCCTGAGGGGGAGGGCCTGTTGATCGCCGCCGATGAAAGTCGTCGTTGGCAACGTGAAGACGCGATCCATGTCAGTGTCATCTTAACAAATTATGGAGGAAAGATAACGAGAAAGAAATGTGTTGGGAGAGAGTATCTAATAAATATCAAGACATTTTCACTCAGTAAATTTAACATTCGGTCCTAGTCTGAACTATTTGGACAATTTGGTCCTGGACAATTTGGTCCTAGTCTATCATAAAATCCAGGAGAAATATCAATAATAAAAGGTGTTGGAAGATGGGAAAATCTATGTGGAAACTCAAAGTAAGAAAGTTAAAATATAACAATAAATTCAGACAATCTCTCCTAAAATATAAATTTAAAAAAATAAAAAAAAAGAAGTAAATAAAGAAAGAAAGAAAAAAAGAATAAATGAATTAATAAATAAATAAATAAATAAATAAACAATATTTCTGAAACACATCAAATATAAAGTGATTTAATGTTAGCTTTATATATACAACAAAAATTAAAAATTAAAACTGTGTGGTAAAATGAACACATAACATGAAAAATTACAATGATTTGATAATATACAACATAATAGAAAGTTATGTTTATGCAAGTCAGAAGTATGCAACTAATTGCCCAAGAATATAAGAATATGTTATACTTTTTTGGATGTCTTACATGTTTTTACCTCGAAGTAATGCTATTAAGTATATAGCATTCCTTCATCGAACCCTTCAATCTCTCTCTCTTTCTCTTTCCGCTCCTCTCTATCTCTATCATATCTCCTGATTTCTGTATCTTTCTCTCATCTTTTCTTGTGTCTCATTATTCTTAATCACCTCGTCTCTTAGCAACTCGTTTCTCAATCTTTCTCTCTCATTCTTATCTTCTTTATTTCCCTTAGATATCTTTCAAAAGTCATTCCACTTTCTGGCTTTGTCTATCTCATAATTTCATCTCTCTGAATTTTCACCACACATCTCATGTTAAACATTTGCAGATATTACTGCAGGAATCTGCGCTAAAATGTCATCTCGACATTTAGTCACATTTGTATAGCAAAGTGCTTAAAGTAGTACAATAAAGTAAGCACTGTTAACACAGACCTTTTCATACACAGAAGAAAAAGCACAAAAAACAAAACAATTGTTTCTATCTTGAGAGCCCTAGGCTTCCATTATCACCCATTAATTCTGCCGCATTAAATATTCTGACGTGTCGTCGTGCCGCGTTGTTAGGAGAACTTCAGATGAATTTGCCACTTATGGGTAAATTCACATGCAGAAATACTACATTGTTTTATTCTTTATTTCACTCATCATACTGTATGTTGTATATTTTGTTGTGTGATTGTGAGAAGGGCGTTATCGTTTATGTCCACTTTTAAAATAAAATTTGAGTTCTGCACACCATTTTGTAGGTCAGGGCCTTCTTTTTGTGATAATGCACAATTTTCAGGAAATAATTTCATATTTGGGGAATATATATCCAAAAGAAAAGAGAGCTAAATTTGGTTTTAAAAAAGCTCCCAAATTTTAAACATGATTTTAAAGTGACTTTAACGGCCTTCTAATACTCAACTGACAATTTTGTTGTGTTTTATACACAATTAACAGCAACACACCCCGGGGGGAAATATTAGTTTGCCATTATCATAAAGCTCGGTGCGAATTTGATGTCAGTTTCTTCCCCTTTTGAGCAATAACATTACATATGTGGATGGACAGGGAAAAAGATGGCAGCCGTATCATTTCTCACTCGACTTTAATATGACATTTAATGCTCAGTCAAATGAGTATCGTGATTGCAAGCTTTGCTCGAGGATAAATGTATTCACGCTGAATGCTGCATTTTTTTTCATATAGTGCCTATGTAATTGATAATCATCTCTAGGCGATTTACAACATAATTGGAGAGAGAATGAAATAACACCATGTTCCCTGCATATGAGAATCATGCCGTAAAAAAAGATTGGTGACGCTGCATTAAAAAGCTGAATTCAGTGCAAAGGAATGTTCAGTGAATAGATGAATATGCGATAGTGTAGCTTAAATAAAGCAGCACATTATTTGTAGTCTTTCTCGTGTGAATCACCCTGCACATTAACATCAAAATATTAATCTAATTTAGGCTACATTACATATGCACTCTCAGTTAGATGAATATATGCGATACTGTGGCATATCATATTTAACACTGCATGGTTTCTAACTCGTGTTTTTAGTGTGAATAACCCTGCTCGTTAATACACCCCGCAGAAAAGATAATCAGGCTTGTTACGACTGCTGGCGACTTTCATTATAGCAATCAAGCAAAGATGGGGAAATGAGAAGTCACAATTAATTCTCTTCTTTTGATACCCAACTTTCGTATTCAACGTTAAAGTCAAACCTGTAAAGTGTCCAAATCCACGAAAATTACTTGGAGCTTCCTCGTTTCTCTTCTACTGTGTTGTTTAGCTTATGGTAAGAGAAGAATAAAATAGGGTTTGATTTTTTCAAATGTCCCTTTAGTATGAAGATAATTATCATTGAAAATCATTATTTGAAAAGCGTTAATCAACGCAATTGAAAACAAGTACAATTGTTGTAGCTAAACGCGTCCGCATTGCAGCACGCGTGGGAACATTCCGGAGATTGAACTTTGAACCCAGCGAGCACAAATTCCATGAATTCTGTACTACGTCTGTAATCATACACGGGTGCGAATATCTCAAACGGCTGATTATTACTGCGACAAATGTATGGCAGACCATCAGTATTCGGTGATAAAATATGAACTCAATATTCGTTTTTTTCACTAGGTAAACAGTGTTCGTTTTCTTTTAAACTTTCACAAATCTTTCAATTGTATTTTACAATGATATTGATATAGGATTGAAGTCTCAAATGTCATTTTGTGCAATATCTGACACTTTACAGGTATCACTTTAAAGACCTGTACAGAGTGTTTCCAAAAAAGCGGAACCCAACATCCACCAGCAATATCTCATCTAATAAACATAATTAAATGAATCTTAGTGATTTCATTATCCATTAGAGATACTAACCAACCCCCTTCAACATTTGTATATCCATTTGGATGCACAGAAAACAACTCGCTAAAAACCACCCTAAAAAGAAACTGCCTTGGACCGAGACTACACCACCTATATATACCCGGCGCTGGGCCATAATTGTCCTCTTTCAAACGCGCACGACTACCGACGCGGGGAGGACGGGAGGGAATTTATGAAGGGGGTTGGTTAGTATCTCTAATGGATAATGAAATCACTAAGATTCATTTAATCCATATCGAGATCCCTAACCAACCCCCTTCAACATTTGTATAATCCCTGACCCACACAAATAGCATACGGGAAGTATACTTACTGACTGGAGGAGGGGTCGGACAACGCAGACTACATCTACATAGGGCCAGCCGCCAGAACCGCCTCAGCAAGGACCGGGCCTCCGGCCACCACGTCTCGCCGATAACATGAGACGAACGCATTTGGCGACGCCCAGCAAGGAGCCCGTAGAACCTCGCCCAACAGGGGCTCCGTTAACGAGAGCCCACGAGTCGGCCATCGCCCGGAACTCGTGGGCATGGACAAGTGACTAAAACAAGCGTATCATGTCCTGCTGCGAGAATCGCCAGCACCATTAACGAAGGGAAGCCCAGACGCGGCCATTGCCCGGGTCTTGTGACCCCGGGCCGGCGGCTGGGCAAAAAACTGGGTTCACAGTAATAAAAAGCCCCCTTGGACGGAAGGGCCGACCACCACCCATCTCTTACCAGGCCTGACCTAATGCTAACAAGGTACGCCAGGTACTCCGCCTCGGGTCAGGGCCAACGCCAGCAGGAAGACCGGCAGGACCGGCTCCAGCCAAGGGAGGCCCTCAACATAGGCTCAACCTGGAGCACGGACCAAGGCCTGAGAACACCGGTCGAGACCCAGGACGGTACCAGAGACCTGGAAGATGGGCGTCGTAAACAAAACGCCTGCATGATTCGGGAACTAGGCTCTCGATGCAGTATAATTCAAATAAAATTATTAAGTTTGCAATTGGCAAGCATTTACCAAATACTTGCATTTCCTTTACCATAGGCAAACAACAAATGAGCCATGTTCTGGCCCTCAAATTGCAAACTCCACCACTACAATACTAGCCAAATATTGTCACTATAAACCCATTCTCATATAAATAGAGCGCCATGACGAATACCGCAGATACACTGCTAATGTTAGTGCCATCAGTAATAGAAAACCTACATACATATTAGGTCACCTCAATCATGTGTATCACTATTTCATGTGAGCTACCCCACATAAGCCAGATAAATGACTCTCAAGGAATCTATTGTCCATTAAGACTTAATTGCCCCCCCGCAAATCATCCTGAAGACCGTGGGGAGAAGGAGCCATTGAGACGGGAGGAGACGGCCTCGCGTCCCCCCCGCCAGCTTATATCTGCAACGACCATGGGACTGTCGGGAACCCAACCCCGACCGACCGTCCCTGGAGGGGCGGAAGAAAAACCCCCCAAATATCCTGCATCTGGAACATTTGTAGGGACCGGATGGAGAAACGACAACCGGCACTAGGACCACCAAGCTGATGAGGAGGCCGGGAACCTGCCAAGACTCCGCCGGAGCCAACAGCCTCATGCGTAGGCGACGGAAGGCATCTGAACCACCCGAAGGAATCACTCGTGACTTCAGCTCGATGATGAGGGACCTAGCGACCTGACCCAACTGAGTATCTCTGCAAGGAGCAGACGAAGTACGACCTCTGAAAAGAGAATATCCGGACTCCTCGAGATCGTGGGGGCCTGGCACCACCGACACCTGCCGAAAGGGGTCCCTGGAGAAGGACTTCAGGCCAAATGAGAAGGCCTCGGCACTGAACTGACCGCAACCCAACCTGGGAACCGAGAGACTGCCAACAGCCTAGGCGAACGGGGGCGTGGGGATGAATGGAAGACTCCATGCTGAAACAAGGGACATCTAGAACGGCAAAAAACCGAGATACAATATCAGCCGGGGAGCCTCGTACGCAAGGGAACCAACGACACCGGATCAGGTTTAGTTACACAGCAACGGGGCTGAGGAAGAAGAAAACCCCGACTGTGTCCACGGAAGATTCAGTCCTCCCCCGGAAAACGAGGTATAGAACGTTGGGATACCAAGTTGGCTAACCACCCTATCAAAGCCAAACTGTCTTAAATGCAATGGCCAACCCGCCATCCGTGCACACGAGCATTCGACTGAGAAAGGGGAATCGAACTGATGAGTAACCGCCTTAACGAGGCTGACCCTATGATACAACTCCTTGTCCACAACATAAACAACGCCGATCGCGTGGCTTAAAACCAACAATGGCCCACTGGCCATCGCAACGGATCCCGGCGCATAACCCAGACCCACAGGCAACGTTATGCCCTGAGATCGGGCTCAAACCGGGCCGGATCCACACAGGCCTAGGGGAGATAGTAGTAGACAACAAACAAGCCATAAGACAAGAGTCGTGGCGACCCTGCCAGGACGCAACCTAAAGCCCTGGCGATCTCGTCCGAACACGAATCTGGACCCGCCTGGTCCGCAAACAGATGCCTCATCCTGCAGCCTCGCGACCCTCACTCGACGAGGGAAGCGAAACCTCCACAAAAAATATAACTGTCCGGCGCCCCACCTAGACGCCCGAAGGTAAAAACCAAAGGGAAGTCGGTGGGGGGGGGGGGGGGGGGGGGGGGGGCACCGGCTCCCCCCCCCCACCCCACGGGACAGGAGCAAGGACAGCGATAAGGGGACCCGCCAGGGGTCGCGCGGGCACCCCGATAGGTCTACCGCGGACAGGGATCCCGGGGGAGCCAAAGGAACCAACGGAACCAAAGGAACCCGCCCCGCGCAGCAAAGGGCAGCGGAAAAAGGGGACCCGCCAGAGGTCGCGCGGGCACCCCGATAGGTCTACCGCGGGCAGAGATCCCGGGGGAACCAAAGGAAACCAAGGAACCAAAGGAACCTACCCCGCGCAGGTGACTAAACACCCCGTGGCAAGTGACGCGCATCAACCCGTGCGTCAAAGGACATGCGGTCAAGACGACTATATCGAGAGAATTTTAATACAGCTCACAGCATGACCTACGTCTAGACGGGGCTCAAACCATACTCCCGCTCCTCAAGAATCAAATAGCATTCACTGAGAGCGACAGGATCTTATCCATATGCGTAACCAAAATTTAAATACAAGCCATAACATGGCTCCTTTCTTAATTAATTTACCGTGGCAATTATCAAAAATTACGCTAGCGTCTAATAGCCCGGGGCGACACCCTGGCTAGCGCACGGATCGATCCCAACTACCTAAAGTAACGGGATCTCCTGGAAGCCACATCATAAAATCTATTCCCTCATACATTGTCGCACTGTCATGAGCAACGAGTATGGGACAAACTTCAAATTTAACTCTAAATATATACACACCAAAGAACCATATCACATAATGGTGACCCGAACGTGATGCGAACACGCAGTCTTCTGACCTGGAGTCAGAGGCGTTACCGCTGCGCCACGGCACCCCGAAATGTACATCACATCCCCCTGTACCACAGCACCAGGGGGAGCGCCGACAGAACGGACGAAACAGCCGCAAGACTAAAGCTGCGTTCCCACTAGAGCGAATTTTCGCGCGAATTTCCGCGCGAATTTCCGCGCGAATATTCGCTGCGAAAATTCGCGGCGGAAAAGTGTTCCCACTAGAGCGAATATTCGCCGGGTATATGCAAATTAGTACGTTGTCCTTGACAACCGAAGATCAGGGCAAATCAATTAGGATAATGTCAAGTGTCTGGCTTTATCTTCTTCATAAACGGGTACTAATTATATTTTGTTAAACAACTAATTATAACATAATATAATATAATTATCGGATTTACGGTATAGCTATTGCGATCCTTGACAAATTGCCAATCGAATATTAATGTGTATTGTGACATTCACAATGATTAAACATTTTGATTAATTTAGACCATATAGCCTAGCTGCTAGTGATTTATACCATTGGATTTGGCATAAAAACGACAGCACAAACAATAGTTCTTGACCTGAATTTGGACAGATTATGTGGTCATACACACACTCCTTTTCTTCTGCGAAGTCAGCTTGAGAAACACAAACCCGCACACAGATTAAAGTACTACCACGTACACACACACATTTTACAAAAATACAGAACACGCCCTCATAAAGCACATTACTAGAAAACACACACACGGACACACATACACATTCGCATGCACATCCATACATTCGTATACGCACGCACGTGCAAATATACACACACATACGCATACCCAATCACATTTGTTTGCACGCATGCCCAAGAACATACACATAAACACGCAAACATATACATACACACACAAACATACGCACACACACACACACACACACAGTGACCCAAACAGTACACATCATAGGCATTTGCAATATGTATTTCCTAACTACGTCCTAAAACAAAAACTACTCGACCAAATTTACTCTTCTTCGTATCATTTTTCGTTGAAAAAGATGCCTTATCCCTTGAACATGAGTCATCATGTTTCTTTATTATGGCGAGTACCCCTTTCAGTTTTTTTTTTTTTTTTTTTTTGGGGGGGGGGGGGGGTCATCCTGTTTAGTGCGATCAATTTGGAAGACATAATGTACCCCCGAATACATATGACCATTAATCGGTTTTATACATAAAACATCAACAATCATGAATTACCACTCATCAACAAGAGTTCATTACTTCAGGCATAATTATGGAGAACAGCACAATTATGTTTATTCTTCATCTAATTTGTTCCTGTATTTTATGGTTTGCAGTAAGAAAACAGTGGTACATGAATACAAAAAGAGTGACATGTAAAATTAATCCAAATACATTCATGGGGTCAGTTCATGGATGATTGTATATCTGCACAACTGTATTTTACAACATGTGTAATTATTGATAGCATTCGAGTTATTCCGTAGTGTGTTTCATCATATTTTACAAACATATTAAGAAATTAACAATTTCGTGGGATAAAAAAAAAAACATTTATGAACATAGAACAATGTCTGCAATGAAAATTAAAAGAATAATATAAACTCGCTACAGTATGTTTACCTCTACGACTCTTGATATTACATTCACATGCCTGTCAATCTGTGTATAAAAATGTTAATTATTTATTTATTTATTATACGTCTCTCAACAATCAATTTCATACATAAGATAACTTGTTATACTGTTGATACAAAAACAAACAATGGTCTGGCATTATAAGCTGAAAGCTTGTAGTGTTGCCATGCCTAAGATATTCAAAGTTGAGCGTATCCATGCATAATGATACAATAAACGTATGTTTAAACAAACAAGAAAAACTCAAAACAAACATGCTTAAAGGTAGTCTAAAGAGAGAGGATATAGGGGGAAGGGGAGATGCCCAATGTTATTAATGAACACAGTAATTATACGTCATGGTAATCTGAATTACACATACAAATACAACTTTTACAAGTAATTATGGCTATACAAAAAGCAATTTTACTTTAATAATGAAATTATGAAAACCTAATACACATGAGTTGATGATTTTGTTTAAATTCAGTAGACAAATTGGTGACAAATGAACCAAGAATATAATGTATTAATCCTCAATAATACTGCTATACATTATTGTAAAGTCGTCAGTTATTTCATCTGATCTCACTCGAATATCTTCCAAGAAATGGATCAATTTGCAAAACTTGGGGGTTTAAGACAATGAATACAACATATTAAGGACTAGCATCCAACGCAATTTAGCGCTGTATTGTACCTTATACGAAATCCAAGATACGTCAATTGTGTTTGAATAAAGTAGGAACTTGTCACTTAATCAAACATTATAATTATCTTGTAAATAGACAGCCGAAATCCAAGATACGTCAATTGTGTTTGAATAAAGTAGGAACTTGTCACTTAATCAAACATTATAATTATCTTGTAAATAGACAGCCGAAATAGGATACTGTGAGAATAATGGCGAAGGTATGGCGACCAATAGAAATAACCGGTCAATCAAATTTTCTGTCAGAAGTTTTTGCAAATATTCACGTAGTCAAGTTGAATAAGAGCAACGGGGGGGGGGGGGGGGGGGGGGGGGGGATGGACTCGCCACGGGTTTTTTACCCGACAAGCAAGAAAGAGGAAACACCCCCTCCAAAAAAAATTATATCGAAAGCAGGGATAATAGCAAGGCGTAACTATAAAGTAAATCTTCAATTTATTTGGCCCAATGTACAAATATAATACAAAATAGCCGATTATACTAATATTTACCTTGGAAAATACACCGCTTTCTCCATCAAGCATGATTTTATTGGTGGTGGGCCGCTATATGCTTTTGAAAGGGATATCCAATACATATGTGACATGCTCTGGAAAATCAAATGAAAATCTCATTCCTTGTATTTCATGATTCCAGTACTCAAAATTACCTTACACCTCCCCCCTCCCCCCTTATTAATGTCTATTCTTCTTATAATTTGTGATGAAGATATGATATGCTCTGGGCCAAATTGGGCTTTTTCGGAATCACTTTCTCCTTTAAGTTGTCATTCAGCTCGGCTGCATGGTTCTTGTTATTGTACCTGTAAAATGATAATACAAGATACAAATCATTTAAACGTTTTTCAGATTGAATAAATTCAAAGATCTATACAAAATTAATATTCAAGATGGATTGCTTGATAGTAATTTGGTCATAAAAGCTTCATTATATATACTTTTTTATTTCATTCCAGGCTGAGGACAGTACTAAAATGATTTAATAAATAATACAATTTGACTGGTATGTTAAATTATTTACACCGCACTTAATCATTGATACAGAAAATCATTTTTAAATGCTATGATATGATTGTTTAAGCCAAACACATAAAGGTTATGAGTTGTAATACAAATACAAAACTAAAAATGGAAATGAAAGAAAAACACAATTTTCTACGTGTTTGCAACAAATACATGGACACAGTGAAAGCATTCATTTTTATTTTGGAATCAAGACTGATTTCTAAAAATGCATACTCCCCACTACATTGTAAAAGTTGGAACATTTCATCTCAAATGTGGAACACTTGCCCATTTCCCTTTTATAACCTATTATGATTATCATAACTCAATCCAAGACCAACATCATGTACAGAACAATATTCACTCTTTCATACTCTTATATACATTTTTAAAATATACAAAGAAGAGAGAAAATATGAGCTGGGTACAAATTTTGTATGAAATAGTCTTTTTCAATGTGATGAAATAAATATTTCTCTCTTTTGTGTTTTAAATATTTTTGCTTTGTAAATATGCCAATTTATTGTTCTATGTTCCCTGTGAAAAGGTTAATGAAATAGAAAAAAAAACTTACATAACAATACCCCTGCTTCGCTGGACTGTGATGAACCCTGTCTGTATCTGAGACTTCTGCTTGGTTGGCTTCAATCCTGACGTCCTGAAATGAGATTTAATTAAACAAATAGCAAGTTTAATTTGTCATGTTGTATTACATGCACTCGTTTGACAAATTAATCTAGATATCAAACTTTATAAAAAATAATGCCCTTTTCATAATCACGACATCACAAGTCAAATAACCATTTAAAAGAATATTTGATCTGTAGAATAGATAGTGTGTAATGTATGGGAACATGACTGTATGATAAGTAAGACTTTTATTATTTAGTGTTGCAACACTGACAAGTAGCAGTTAAGGTAGCATAAACATTTTATTGATCTCATGTTTATTTTGCTCCAATCAGGCAACCAAATCATATATTGGATATTCATGGTTATTGGTGGTCACAAGCAAATCACCAATTCCTATCAATGTCGTAATTCAGGGAGCCCCGGGCCCTACCCCCCGCCCCCCCCCCCCCCCCCCCCCGACACACACACACACACAAGCAAGAAAAAAGGGTTAATCTGTGAAGAAAGCACAAATATCATGTAATGTTAATAATGTGTGCCCCACCCCAAGTCAGACCACGCTACGCCACTTTTTCAGATTATAAATGTATCTGCATCTTTACTTTCTATATGCTTGCTGACCAACTATAATAAAGTATACATACCCCCTCCCCAAACCCTCATAAATAAAGGAATGCTCCCACCTACGTATGAATATTAAATGCCCTTGGGTTTCAATAAATAAAAAAATAAATGGCATGGCCGGGTGTGGTAGATCTATGGAAAAGAGCCTCAATGAAAAGGAAAGCACTGAACACAAAGTGCCGCCATGGTTGACATTAATTCAAAGTAGTAACTTTAAGTATCATGTCAACAATTGTTGTATAGGCCTAGTAATTTATAGTATAATGTTATTAAAAAAAACGACTACCAATACATCAAAATATCAAAACATATTTGTAGAGACAGTGTCAGCATAAAAGGCAACATACTGTAATTAGCCATATTATTGTAAGGGATTAGGCATGCATAATACAATCGGTGAAACCACTGGTGAATGATATTGTGCGCGTACTGCATCCGAAACAGCTGATCAATCAGCTGATCACACATAAAACGTAACATCTGAATCTATATTTAGAACATGCACAGTAATCATGCGCTGCATAATTATGCATAATTATATGATACCGAGTGCTAGATATACAATAGGCTTAACTTAGATGCAGAATGCAAAATGTGGTCGTCCTATCTAGGCTTTGTCTCTTAAGACTCGACATAGTCTACACCGAGAAGAATACGATTTTGATATAGGCCTAAATTTATCTAGTGATTGTACTACTATAGTATTAGTATTCTAATTAGGGGTTAGGCCCACAGTATACTACAGACTAATTTTTGTTAGACCTCCGTCCTAGTTTATTCCTTTATTCCTGTAACTATTGTCGTGGCTAGTCCAATGTCAACGGTAGCCTATTGCAATATCATAATCAATGTAGGTATGCAGATCTAAGACTAAGTTATATATAATAATGGCTTTATTTTTAGCCCGAGCCTCAGCCCTTATGCTAAGGCTAGCCTAATTAGGCTTAAGTTAGGTATTTCACAACGTAACCAGGCGCACACCGCTGATTACACTTTACAGTTTAATATTTCATAGACTATTTTTTATCCATGATCATGTGACATGTCTCTAGTGAGTAGTGTGTACTGTCGCATTGTTTGACACAGCCCAGTCCTGACGATCCCTTGGCTGCATGCTTTTACTTTTTTTTTAGTTTTAGTTTTATAATTATAATTCGATATTAATTTACATAAAACTTGAATTTTAAAACTAAAAATGTCAGAACAAATCTAAATCCCATCCAAACTCATAATTTGGTTCTACTATTTTAATGTTTACCAATGACTTACTTCTACTTTCTAGCTCTAGCCTCTACTAGTCTATACTAGTTAATTACTTACATTTTTAGCCTGGTTTAACCGTTTAGTTAGATTTACTTTTAACCTAGTCAAGTAAACTAATACTAATAGATTAGTATCTAGAACTTGTAGTTTTAGTCAAGATGAATTATATGAGTTCAAGATCGAGCACACTAATAAGCCTAGCCCTAGACAGAGTTGACCGTGCGGTACTAGTCCACGCAGTCTACACATTCTTTTTCTAGTTGTTACTTAGGTCTAGTGCTTTTACTTGTGACTAAAAAGTCTAGACTATTAAAGTAAAAAGTAGTAACTAGTCTGTTCATAAGTTCATTACGCTGTTTTTGCCTAAGCGTTAACCTTAGTTAGGGCCTTGGCTTAGGGCTAGGCTAGCATAGCCCTAGCCTAGCATCATTCATATTCATAGTCCGTAGCGTGTAGATTCACTACGGTCTACGCCGTACTCGGTAGTCCTAAAATTCGAACAAAATAATAAAGGCTATAAGTATAAATAGCCTATTCTATAGACTAGTATAACCTTGTTGTCGCATACAATCCTATACACCACATTCACACGGATTTGTTCCCCTAGGCCTAGGCCTAGGGCCCTATATAGGGCCTAGGCCTAGTTCAGTCTGGCATTGTGAAGTTGTGAACCCTCTCAGCTCTGATGGGTCTTCAAGCCTTTACTATAGGGCGCTACGGGCACTTCCACAAAGCCTCGCCGGAGCGCTGGGCTAGATTATCCTGATGAACTGTGCAACACAAAATAGACACTGTTATGATCGAGTTAGCACGCTTGACATGAACGACGAAAACATGATTCTTCTCTTGAAAAAGTAAAACTCACTTACCGTTTTGACAATGTGTTTCCTCAACATCATCCAACGTTAAGTTCTGTTTCACATGGTTATTGTAATCTCTGGAGGAACAGTAAATAAAGACGTCTTTCCCGATGATTTGTTTCTATCACCACATTCATCGACGCCATTTTTAAGCGAGGAAGACACACACTTGAAATATCTCCTCCAGCGTTTTAGCCACGCCCACACGGACACACCCTTGTTCCTGATTGGTCAACAAAAAAAAATTCGCAGCGAATTTTGGAAAAAATCGCTCCTCAGAGCGATTTTATAAATTCGCTAGCGAATGTTCGCCATGCAAAGCGAATTACCGCTACATAGTGGGAACGCTCTAATACAAATAACACTAATTTGATCCGTGCGAATATTCGTGCGAATATTCGCGCGGAAATTCGCGCGAAAATTCGCTCTTGTGGGAACGCAGCTTTAGAGTACTTACCCACGGCCTGGTGGGAACTGGCCTACCGAGACCAGGTATCCGGGAATAAGCAGTAGCCCGTCCATCCTGGGTAGATATAACCAGCGTGGTATGGTCGTAAGCTGGACGACGCCCAGTAGGCTCCTGGATGCACTGCTGACCCACGTGCGTCAAAGGCCTCGGAACGAGCTGGCTACTCCTGCTTGTGAGAGGACTTATTGGTAAAGGTGAGAAGTGGCCCGGGGAATAACATCTTTTACCGTGGCGAACCCCAGCTAGCTTTAATATAGCTTAATTATCTAAAGCTGGGGTTAGTCGGCCTTACCGTACCGCCTGCGACTTACAACCGGGGATAGCACCTAGGCTGGCGCAACGGTCCCGGGCCCTGCAGTGATAGGGGGACCGTCTTCAGGATCACCCTACAAACCTTAAGCCAAGGGATCACCTGGGTGCCACAACATTGCCTCGCCCAACCGTGAGGCGCGAAAGGCAAAACGGGAGTGAAAATCCATTCCCCCTGGTCCCAACTCAACTCGAACCGGGGGAAGAAACCCGGCCTCAATCGCCCTGACTCGCGATCCTCGCTACCCGAGGCCAACGAGAGGGCAGCACAAGACCCAGCTTAGATACCACACACAACAAACTCACCTGGGTGTTACATACATTGTCTTGCCCACCTGTGTGGCAGAACGGAGTTCCAAAAAAAAAAACCATACCCCCCCGGTCCCAACACACAGCGAACCGGGGGAAGGGAACCCGGCAACAAATCTCTGAGCCTAGCCCCCCCGCGGGGGCTGCGGCGCGGAACGAGACCCCCCCCCAACTCGGGGGGGGGGGGCGGGGGCGCTGCTGCAAAGGCCCCCTCCGAGGGGGCCGCGCTATAAATAACACGAAAAAACGGCCGAAGCGCTGATTAGATTTCCACCACCGTGGTACTCAACTCGGTCACATTCCTATCGGTTTCTAACAATTCTATCAACTACTGACAACAATCCCAATTGTGTTAACTGACCCCCGAGGCCCAGTGCTACCACCGAGAGAGGGGCTAGTAATAAGAAGTGACAACAATAATACAAATCTAGACGATGCAGTTTGAGACCTGAAATATCATACCGCTTGTCAGCCTGATAAGCGGTTTACTCTAAGCGAAGGAATCACGTCATGGGACTTACCCCTGGTCCAGAGGGGACTGGCCTCCCTCGGTCAGGAATCCCAGGAGAAGAAGTCACTCGTCCATGCTGGGTGCGACGTTTCGAGTGCACCGGGCGCGGTGTCCCGCGCCCGTCAAAAGCTATGGAAAGAGCGGACTTACCCGGCTTGCGAGAGGACTTACGTGTGCGGTGAGAAATGGCCCGAGTCTTGAACTGCTCACCGTGGCCAAAGCCGGACATCATAGGCGAATTACAACCAGGGACAGCACCCCGGCTGACGCCACGATCCCCGGGCCCTACGATGATAGGGGGACCGTCTTCAGGGGACCCTACTAACCTCTAGCCATAGGATACCCCTGGGTGCCACAGCTACTGCTTCGCCCACCCGTGAGGCGCGAATTAGTAGAACGGGGATTCTAAATTTGGTTCCCCCGGAACCGACTCATTGAACGACCCGGGGGAAGGGAACCCGGCCTCAAACTCCCGTCTCGTGGCCCTCGCCGGACGAGACCGACAAGACGTCCTCCCAACCATCATCCGATGTCATACCTAGATGCACAAAGGAACAAGGTAAAGAAAAAACAAAGGAAAAAAGGAGGTTAACATCCCCCCCATAAACACTCAATTATTATTATTATTTTTTTTTTCTAACAACAAAATTATTTTTATTTTTTTTTTTTTTCAAATTTTTTTTGTTTTTTTTGTTGTTTTTTTTTGTCCCTTCGCGGGCACCCCCGCACTTTTTTTTTTTTTTTTTGAAGTGCGGGGGTGGGGGGGGGGGGGGGGGGAAGGGGAAGGGGGCGGAGGGCCAACAACCCCGACGCCACCTCCCCCCAACACATGTTTCAAACCATGGTGACCCCGACGAGGCACCACCCCCCCTCAACAAAACAAAGGCCAAAAGGACAAGCCACGACCACGAGGTCGAGCCAGCACACACCACAACAAAGCCATAAAAACAAAATGGCGGGAATGCAAGAATACAAACATGACATCAAAAATAAAAAGTAAAAACTTTCAACATCATTCATGAATCGAGCACAACGCCTCCGAAATGATTGACGGCCATAGAAAGAAAGGAAGCAACATTATACACGAGCCAAGACGCAAGGCCCCCCGAACGAGGGGGCCGAGCAAGCCCAAAAAAATCAATCTTATACATGACCCGAGGTATAGAGCCCCGAGAAAAAAAATTTAAATGGGAGTGAAAACTCCGAAAATTCACGCATGCGTCATTTTCTTAACCACCAACGGAGCGCCAGAAAAACCTAACAAAAAGCTCCGAAAATGGTCTCAATATCGCTTCTGACAAGGTCCAAGGACTTACAAATCAAAATAGGGTTACTGCGCTACACTGATAGATAGAAAAGGAACGGTCTTACTTTAGTTGTAGACTGCTACGAAAATTCTTAGAATCAAATGCAAGAGCGCGATTTCTAGCGTGACTGTCTCTAAGGCGTCGCAAATTGAAAGAGGACAATTATGGCCCAGCGCCGGGTATATATAGGTGGTGTAGTCTCGGTCCAAGGCAGTTTCTTTTTAGGGTGGTTTTTAGCGAGTTGTTTTCTGTGCATCCAAATGGATATACAAATGTTGAAGGGGGTTGGTTAGGGATCTCGATATGGATTATGTTTATCGCAATTATATTACCGCAAAGATAATTTATTACTCTTTCATATGATGCCATATTTGTAATAGTTGAGCTTGTGGTTAACAAACTGCAAACATTTTGAATTAGCACTGTTATAATTGCTTTGCGCAAGAGATTTAGATTTACTGATCAACACGGTCACAGTTAATGGTATCGCAACAAATTTGGTATCAAACGAAAGCGTATGAATTCACCTTTTACATAATACATATTGCCATTAACATAATTACATACATTTATGTTTATTAGATGAGATATTGCTGGTAGAAGTTGGGTTACGCTTTTTGGGAAACATTCTGTATATCTATTATAACCTTAGCTTTTGTAGCATTTTAAAATAGAAAGCTCTTAAAAACAGTATTATGATTTGAATGTTATGAATGTAGTATGAAAATCTGTACAAGCACATATCACACAATTGCAAGCACCTTCTAATCATTTCAAATCACTCCAAGTTAGTATGATGTTTTATGATTTCTAATATTATGAATGTAGTATGAAGTATGAAGCACAAGTAAATTTGCATTAAGTTCAACATACACATTTTTTTTTAGAATGCTATTTGTACGCAGGCATGCTTGAAAAGTAGCCTGCTAAAAATAACTGTTGATTTCTTTTCTCTGAACAGTCAGGCATGTAATATTTCACATTATTGAAATGTTGATGAACCAACGCTTTTTTTCGGTGGCCTCAGGCCTCAGGCTAGTTAGGGTAGTGCTTTCAATTCAAACAAAAATATCTCCCAACATTAGGGAGATATTTCACAAATGAAAACCGATTCCATTCTTCTCTTACCATACGCCAAACAACTAAAGTGCAAGAGAAATGTGAACCCCCAAAGCAAATTTGGTTGAATTTCTCAAAGTTAATGGATCAGTTATAATTTGGAAGTCAGCCCGGTAATTATCATGCATGCAATAGAAGCGGGTAATTGAGAAGAAATAGTGAACAATTTAGGCAAAATCGGCCTCAAAATGAGAATGTCCCAACTGTTTAAACTTCATAGATAAACAAGAATTTCTGACATTCTTGCCTCCAAATGCTACATTAATCACAAGCAGAGATATCAGATATCAGATATCATTGGTTTTTGTACATGAAAATTCACTATTTAATTGTTTTTCCTTTAAATAGTTGTCGGGGATTTTCATGAAATGAGAAATGAGTGGGTAAATATGTAAATATGCATTATGTATACTATCTGCACATCATATATCATGAATACAAGTGATAAACTACGTTTCTATCAGCAAATAATGTAATTGCGTTGTTTGTGATAGACACAACTAATGGCAGGTTGATCACGAATGATGTCACATTTGACGGCCATTTCAAAGAAATTTCTGTCTCTCCATGAATTTCAATATATTACAAACTATGTTTTATTTCTTCAGCAATTTTGCTAAATTTTTCACCAATTGTTCCTCTCATTCAACTAATTTGATTGCAAGTGAGTTATTTTCATGATGGAACTCCACTTTAAAGGGATCTAGTAACTTTGTTGGCATGTGCAAAAAGTGATGAATGGTTGATGCAATGTATAGTGCTGTTATCTCATATGTCCACAGGGTATTGTGTGAAAATTTCAAGTCAAATGGACATTGCATGGCCAAGTAATGAGTGAAAATGCAAAGTGATATTGGGTGATATTCACTAACTCACTGCATTCACTTTGTACAGGGATGAAAAACTCGCCCGGAGTTTTTTCTTATCTGAATACTTTGATCGTACATATCTTTGTAACGAAAGGGAAATTTGAAAAACCGAAAGCTGTCCCATGATTTTATTGTTAATACGAATACAACAAGGTATAAGGGAACCGCTAGAATTAAAATTTTATTTTGAGGATTTGGACAATGTTACTAAGTCCCTTTAAAGGGATCTACATGTAGTATTAAACTTTGTTAGCATAGATGTGGAGGGCTGATGAAATTAGTATTCCTGTGATCTGATATGTCCACTGAGTGATGTGTGATAGATTCCATGGTAAATCAATGTCATAACACAGAGCGAATATGCAAAGCGATATTTGCTACCTCATTGCACTCGCTTTGTACACAGGGAAACTATAAAAGCCGAAAACTTCAATCATAAACATCTTTAATACGAAAGAGAAATTTGGAAAACTGAAACCTGTCCCAAGCTTTAATTGGTAATACAAAATGTGAGAACTGCTAGGGTTCTATTAAAGTACGTTTTATGGATTTTGACAATCCCTTTTAGGAGATTCAGGAAGGACGGATACACATGTGTGCATGCCAATGATAATGCACAACGAGTGACAATGACTCAATATGGATTATAATTCATGCAGACACATATCGTGGGTCTGTTTCCGACCACATTCATGAGCAGAAGCAATGCTATTAGGGAAACAAGGAAATATTTATTATTTTTGCACTTTTGGCAGTGCTAGATATTCCCCTGGTGGCCCAAGGGGCAGTCAAGAAAAATCATGACTTTCCAATTTTTGGCGGCCCAAAAGGAGAATTATGTAATAATTACAATGTATGTAACAGATTAAAAACTTTGTTAATTTGTTTGCCCAGTTGGGCAAGTAAAATTTAGAAGGAAAACGATTTGGTGTCCCAAAGCTCAGTGGACAAGTACTATTTTTGAGCCCCGTTTTTGGTTTGAAAATCTATTTGCCTACTTGGGCTTGCCACCAAAATATGTCTTTCATAAATTTTGCTTGCCCAAAGTAGTATTTTACTGGGCCCAGACCAGTGAGCCCAGGTTAGTGATAAGAATTAACAACTAAATATTCTTTCATGCTATTAGAATTATACGTGTTAGTCATGTGTTTATCACTTGTAGCGTAACAAAAAAAGGCAATACTTTTTTTTTAGGTATGACCTATTTGCAGCAAAAACATTGGATTGGAGTACATTTGTGACCGCTTACACCAAAACCCACATAAAGTCGTGGTATATGATTCTCCGCTACGAGCCAAAGTATGTAATTTTTGCTGAAAAATCAAATTTTAAAACTTTACTTTACCTGACAGCATAATCTTTCCTCTATCGACTGTTTCAAATTTTGAGTCTTAAAATGAAGCCAAAGTTGAGTTAATGGATTCAATGGATAGCTTCTCCGCACTAGGCGCCTGAGTGACCCTAATCTTTAGAGCCTCTTTTCTCCTCATTTTGTAAAACTAGACCTTCCCACTCGCCTACATTTAATCGCTTTGTTGAATAGGTTCGGAGTGTCCAAATTTGATGAGTTACATATCATTTTAAAGCTTAGAGTCTACTTTTTCCAGCTAGATAAAACAATCCAAATTCATGTTTGTCAACTTTTGGGGGGTTTTGGGGTAAGCGGTCACATTTATAATGCGATGAATTATGACAAAAACATTGTAGTATACTCTATAGTGGTGAGATATTAATAATAGCGGGTAATATAGCACATTTTGTTTTATAGATCACATGTAAATGCATCACAATGAGTTATTCAGTAATTATGACTGATGGGACGGCGATGTTTGGAATATGAAGGATTTTCTTTAGTAATTACTGAGTTATCTTTATCATCATGTATTTAAAATTATAATTTTGCTCACAGATAACATGTGTTTGCAGTACAATTAGTAATTTAATAATTATGACAGATGGAACGGCGATGTTTAGAATATGAACAATATTCCTAGTATTATTATTAGCACTTGTAGTATTCAATATTATCATGATTATCATTGCTATTGGAGTTTGTGTATAAGACATGTATGTATGTCCATGTTAAATAATGATAAATCATTTTATTTTTTTGCTTGGATATTTTATTTGATCTATAAATTGGAAGATGATACAATTAGGAATGCAAATAAAGTTTTAAAAATGCAAGGAAATATGCTAGCATTAGGCACTAATAGAAATTTGCTTAAAATGGAAATTGCTGCAAAAAGTAAGCAGAAATATACATAATAAATAGATCAATAAAAACTAATGTACAATCCTTCATAAATACAGCAACATGCAATGCACATGCAAATATTATTTTGTCGGTTGAGCTGGAGAAGGGCGCTAGCTTCCGCTAAGTCACTTTTTGTACTTCCTACAAAAAAAATCATGTTTAAAGTTAGATGGCCTTGAAGAAATCCAATAACACTCTCTTTTTAATTCTTGATCAATATTCCCGTAATAGAAATAATTATTATCTGGAAATATTGCAAAAGAAGGCTACCTCCTAGAAAATGGTATGCAGTACTCAATTGAGCTAAAAATTGAAGTAACGCCCTTCTCACTCTCACCCGACGACTTATCAATTGGTTGCAAGTCAGAATAAATGTGAAGTTGGTAGCAAGAGAGAAATAAATGGATGGATATTACGCAAGTAAGAAATAAATGGATGGATATCATGCACTTTTGAAAATAAAGCAGAAAGAAGATTAAAGAAAACGAATATCACTAGCGATATTATTTTCGATAAGATGAAAGTTGGTTGCAAGAGAGCAATAAAATGGAAGGATATCATACACGTAAGGTTGTTGTCACATATCACCGGATATCGTAAACGGAAGCCCGATGCATAACAAATTAGCAAAATCAAATTATCCTGTGATGAAAGTCTTCTCCATTGCTAATGCACAAAACATTCCACTGTATAAAACAACGTACATTGCCTGACAAGAAACGCATTCACCGAACAACAAACGGACAAGAAACGCATACAAACGGAGGCAAACGGATTGAGAATTTGCTTTTCTGTCGGGCGTCCGTTAACGTTATCTGGTGATATGTGACAAGGGCTTATAAAATAAATGAAAGGATATAATAATTATACAAGTAAGAAATAAATGGAAGGATATCATACAAATAAGAAATAAATGGAAGGATATCGTACAAACAAGAAAAAAATGGAAGGATATCGTACAAGCAAGAAATAAATGGAAGGATATCGTACAAATAAGAAATAAATGGAAGGATATCGTACAAATAAGAAATGAATGGAAGGATATCATGCAATAAATCATTTGTAAAAAGCAGAAAGAGGCCGTTGGATGTAATATTCTGCAATCAGCAGGCTCAGCTGAGGAGGTGTTGCTTAAAGAGTTGCGACTAATCTCCAGTCAGAAAATATGCGCAATATGAGCCAATCAGATTCGAGCATTTAGGCACATTTTCTTACTTGCGATTAATCCCAACTCTTTGTGCAATTATGCCCCCCTGGTCTGATAATTTGAGCATCCATAGGGTCCTTACCAAGATGGTAGGTGCTGAGAAGGCATTCCGATGGGATCTCCTCCGACAGATCCGGGTGGATGATGCCTAGCGGGTCCAAGTCTGCCATATTGTGACCCCGGATCTACACAAGGAAATACACAGCAGACATGCATAATGGGCTGCTTAAAGCCAGGGTTTGGATGCGGGGTTCAAACATGACATGAGAAGAAAGGTGTGGGGCTGTAGTTTTAAAATTGCTTGCTTTGTGCTTTTAATATACAGTGGAAATAAAATAAATTGCAATAACAAAATAATATTATTGTCAGTTGTCATACATGATGTACATGACATCAGAAGAAAAGTATGGGGCACTAGTTAAAGCTCTTATTCCAGGTTAAAATAATGCAATGTTGCCATACATGACATTAGAAGGAAAAGTGTGTTAAGACTTTTTCTTGAAACAAAAACAAAATTGCAGAAGCATGGCATGGAATTTTGCACATTTAGTAAAAATGCAAAATAAAAAAAAATGCTCAAAACTGCTAACATATTGAACAAAATTGATTTAGAAAGTTTGGAAAAGAATACCTCTCAACAATTTATGGCAATCCTGCTTTTTAAATAAGAAACAAAACATTTTATAGACCACCACAAAGCACAAACTTGAATAAAATGTCTCAGATTGCGGTAGAAAACTAAGCGATAATATTATCAACTTCAATGAGCTTAACCCATGAAGCTAAAACTGCAAATATTTTCCAAATAATGATTAAAAACTAGCTTTTATTGCTGAAATTACTGCTGCAATGAAACAAACAAGACTGGGGCATAATTGTAAGAATATATGAGTCAAATAAAGGTTAAATTAAGTTTTTGAAAAAACAATCGTTTTCTGAAATTTTTCCATTTTATAACCGACATGACACAAAACATGAGAATATGACAGAAAAGTGAAAGGATACAACTAACATTTATGAAATAAACACCATACATTTGAACAAACTAAAGTAACTGATACTAAAAAAACAATTACACAAAATCATAATACAGGTGACAATTGTAAAGAACACAGCAACCATTGAATACAATATTTAAAACTTAAAGAACTCGCGAAAGGGCCGCCTTTGGCGGCCTTTCGCTTTGTGTGAGCGATATAAGGTGTTGAAAGGACGTAGAGTTGACACAATGGTGGATTGGAAAAACAAAACAAAAGAAGTTGGTGAATGTGATCCTAAACAGAATTATAGCACGTGTGCACACAATACATGTACAATAATAAATGTGTAAGATTTTGATGTTATAGTGTATTTTGAAGAGGTTGTTTGTCAGTCTATACTAAAAAGTAGCGCATTTACCCCCCCCCCCCCCCCCCCCCAAAAAAAAAAAAAAAAAAAAGGAGTAAAATATTGAAAATATATCATGTATTTGTTTTGCATTTTGGTGTTTTTTTTTTATTCAAATTTGCCTAAAAGAAAAATTATTTAAATGAGCCAATCTGATTGAAGGTGGTAACACTACATTCACACAATTGTAAACAATATAGAAACAGTAACTACCCCCCTAAAGAACTGCTCATAATTTCATGTAGTGACGATGTCATCTTACCACAATATTGGTACATTTGTTATGTACATTTTGTGTGAAAATCAGAGATATTCATCAATGTATGGCTGAATGAGCACAGATTAAAGACCAAATGGCCCAATTCAAAAGTCACAAGACATTGTGCGTGCCTGTACATTGTTGTGAAACAGCACATGGCTGAATGCATTGATTATGGTTTATGAAACAATGCTGTTTGATATTCCATCCATTTTTATTTTTGAATGGCACATGTGTTTATAGCTGCGCTCATCTGGACTGTGGTGAGTACCAAGGGCGTCGATTTCTTCTCGCCATTGGGGGGGGGGGGGGGGGGGGGGGGGGGATGATTCGTCATTTTGACCATCTCTGACGAGGGAGCGAAGCGACAACCCAGCAGCGTCCCCGGGTTTTTATGGCTGGGGGTGGGGGGGGGGGGGGGGGGGGGGAGGGTTAGGGGGCCCCAAAGCTTTTGAATTCAGCTGTTTAGAAATTGGAAGATTATTAAGCGTACATATCCGTCGTATTTAATGAATATATGTTTGCTTCAAAAGAGAGCCATGCGTGCAATATGTTTTAAGAGTCCAAGGGAGCACACAGCTCCATTATTTATGGAATTATCTGTCCTTAATATTTTTGATTTATATAGATATGTCATAGGAACAGTGATGTATGATTTGATAAACGATAAATTCTCACAAAGCTTAGTTACTTATTGTACTCGCATTGATCATTGTTATGATACTAGAAGTAAAAATGACGATAAATTTAAAATAGTTCCAGTAAAATTAGAATTAGCAAAGCAATCCATTTCATATATCGGACCAAAAATATGGAATGAACTTCCAAATAATTTAAAAAGTAAAATGTCAAGACACACGTTTCGTAAATTGCTTAAAGGTTATTTTTTAGATTCGAAATGACCCTTTTCCATTTGTATATATATGTTCGGCATTCTTGATTTTTTCTGTATTTTGTATATAATTCCAATATTTATTTAATGCATATTTTATAAGGGCTAGACCAACTAGCATTTTGTGCTATTACTAGTTCCCTTTTTTACCAATAAGTTTTAATTTTGTGGAATCTTTGTATTATATTGTCAATGTTTTTTGTTGTTGTTTCAATTGGTAAATAAATTTCATTTCATTTCATTTCATTTCATTTCATTTCATTTCATTTCACATTGCAAGCATCATGTTATGAGCTGGGCTTTGTCCAATATGAACTTTAGCCTGATAGATTATTTGCAAACATTCTGATGGAACCCTGAATAGCATCAGTCATGGGATATCCATATTGGGAAGCTTATTGGGGTCCAGGGGGCGGAGCCCCCGGAAGCTTTGTGATTTGTAATATCCAGATATAAATATGTTGTCTATATGTAAATATAGAGTTAACTATTCTTTAGTTAATTGGCTTTTGATTTAGCTGTTTAGAGATTGGAAGATTATTGAGTGTACATTGCAAGCTCCTGCTATGATGAGGGCACTGTCCAAGTATGGATGAATTTTAGTATGATAGATAAATACTATCGATTGCAATCATCCTGATGGAACCCTGAATAGAATAAGTCAAGGGATACCCATATTGGAAGGCGTATTGGGGGACTAGGGGGCGAAGCCCCCGGAAGCTTTGGGATTTGTAATATCCAGAATACAATTACCTATTGAATAGTTAGCTCAATTTTAGTGAGCGAAGCGCAGACGCACAGTGGGCCAGGATTGCCTGAAAGTTTGCCAAGAGAGAAGTCCTGAATAAAACTATTTAATGAGTACAGGGCTGAGACTGGGTCAAATAACCTTAATAGGGGTTCTAGGGGCGCAGCCCCGGAAATTTTTGGATTTGGTTCGTTTTGCATTATCAAAAAGTGGTTTAAAGAAGACTATAGTAACAACTTCCATTCATGAGAGGGGGCAATCCTTCTTAATGCTAATGTTATCATATATTTTTGAACCCCAAATATTTGGTGGGGGGGGGGGATGATATTACAGGCCATCCCCCCCCCCTCCTGAAATATTGGGGGGATATATCCCCCCCCCCCCCCCCCCCCCATGATCGACGCCCCTGGTAAGTACCTTATTCAAAATTAATTGTACAATTGTAAATAGAATTATAATATGAGTATTGTCATTGACAGTGTCAGATGTGTTTAAAAGACTTGAGACATTATTTATTGGCTAGCCTCCCTATCCTAGCACCATTATGAGCCATATTACCATTTTGCTAACACTAACAGTGGTCAGAGTCCAAATAGTTAAATAGGACCAAAACAAATAATAGCATTTTTATTGTATGATTAGTCTATGACAACCTGTACAACAAAATGTGTAGAGGTCTGTAGTGTAGCTAGACAGTCTAGATGAAGGTCAAAGGTCAATTAACGTGACTGTCTTCATTATTTATAAATTATTTATAGAATTATACCACACAATTTTTTCCAAATGCCCACTTTGGACTCTGACCACTGTTAGTGTTAGCAAAATGGCAATGGCTCATATAATTGTAATGGGGCTAGGATAGGGAGGCTAGCCAATAAATAATGTCTCCAAGTCTTTTAACACATCTGACACTGTCAATGACAATGACAATATCATACTCATATTATAATTCTATTGACAATTGTACAATTAATTTTGAATAAGGTACTTACCAGAGTCCAGATGAGCGCAGCTATAGGAGTAGACCAAAGATGCAGAATGATAGCTTGAACCCCCCTCTCTGCAGCAAATAATCAACAAATTGCAATTTGGACATGACTTCTGGTGAATGCGAGAGGCCATCGCTTGTTATTGCATGCATGTATGTTGCAATTGCACGTGGTACGTACGCGTACTGTGCATGCATGCATATTATATCGCGGCCGGAAATATCCGTTGCCATGCCGGAGCCATCCTCTTTCAGGAACTATTTTGAGTTGTTATATTTCATTTCGAGATTTCAAACAACTTATTTAAAAAATCGAAAACCTTTAGAATGATCTGCAGTCAGAACGAATGACACGTGGAATTTTTTCAGCCCGAGGCGTGCAAAACCCTAAAAGTTTTTCTACGTCAAAGGATTTCCTTACTCAAATTATAATATAGATAACAAAAAAATAAGTGGTTCCAAAGGTCAAACATCCATGCAACCAACAAAATCATAATCTAGATACATTTTTTTATATAAATACTTTGTAACAAAATTAAGGAGATACTATAGATTTCAAGAGATAATCACATTCATGATCTGAAGAAGATGTAGACTTAGTGCATGTTTTCTTTTTTTTCTGATTAGCTTAGCTTTTTTTTCCCCTACTAGATTTTGCAATCTCCATCTAGAGTAAATATAGGACACACCAGGGCCCCGTGACATAAAGATTCGCGATTAATCGTACGATTGATTAATTGGTCGTACTATCAATCGTACAACCAATTAAGTGATTGTACGATCAATTAATCAATCGTACGATTAATTGCGAATCTTTATGTTACCGGGCCCAGGTTCATGTAGGCAAAGGGTTAACCTGTTCCCTACTACATTTTGCAATCTCCATAGAGTTAATACAGGGCCCACCAGGCTCCTGAAGGCAATGGCTAAACCTGTTCCCTACTAGATTGTGCCATCTCCATAGAGTAAAAACATGACCCACCATGTTTCAGTAGGCAATGGGTTAACATTCAACACAGCAAACTAATGGAATGCTCATTGCAAAACATATATATTTATAAGCAGCATTAGAATTTAGAAAAAACTTTTGCACAGAATGCAGCATGTGAGTGGAAAGCTTAAATTGCGAAGAAAAGAAAAATTAATGAAAGATTGTGTCCCCTGCCCAATAGCCCTGTAAACCCTTTTTATAAGAAATATAAAAAAATAAGACAACATTTTCAAACATGCCTTATTTGTATTATGATTAAGAGACTGAAAACATAACATGTTAATCAAAATTAAAAGCAAATAATGCAGTTTGAAATGTAAGATTATTTCAAATGCAACTCAAATTTACAGGGTGAGAACTTGCAAGAATGCATAATTTTCAGGAAAATATAGTCAAAATGCCATAAATACAACAAAGCTATTTTAGTGTAAACAAATTCTCTCTATATAAGATTAGATGATTAGATGAATTAACCGTTATTCTCATTGATGTACGCATTGTATTGTTGCCGTGTTGTCATTTTCTTGTGTGTTTCTTATTTTCTTTTGTCTTGTGCCTGTCCTTCTTTCCTCCTATTTCCTTCTGGCTGCTTAGCCTTTGTTCTCTTGTTTATACGTCTAGTCCTTTCGTGATGTTTTGTCTGTTACCCAGTTTTTGAAAATATTTTTTAAATAGGTGCTCTTGTTTCAAGCTGTGCTTTCAGAGATGTTCACCTCCAATTATATTGTTGCAAATTTTGTCAATGTATGTTATTGAAAAGATTTGGAAATAAATGTAAATGTTATATATTGGGCTACAAGATCCCTTTAAAGGATCTACAATGTAGTAACTTTGTTGACATGTGCAAAAAGTGATGAATGGTTGATGTGTTATCTGATATGTCCAGTGGGTATTGTGTGAAGATTTCAAATTAAATGGACGTTATATGGCCGAGTAATGAGCAAAAATGCAAAGTGATATTCACTAACTAATTGCACCGACTTAGAACACGGTTACGACTATCCAGTGGATAGTTTAACCCTAATAAGGCCGGGGGCCATCATGGCTCCCCCCCTCCAGAATTTTTCTGATTGCTCGTAAACGCGTAAGGATGACGCCCTGCCGCTTGGTGACTTTTTTCTTTGAAGTCTTGCGCATCTTTTAAAACAAATTTTTCGAAAAATCTGACCTTTTGTCACTGCATGTGAGCCCGAAAATCGCTAATTTTCGTGATTTGTGTACAAAACATATGGAAATATCAGTGTTCTTAAATAGAGATCATTTGTTAATTGGTCTTGTTACCTTTTAGGTATTTGTTTTTGGGGTCAAAATAGTTGAATTAAAGTTAGAAATAAAATAAAACAACAAAAACCTGTCACATGCTTCTATTGTTAATTATACGAACACAACATGGTATGAGGGAACCGCTAGAATTCAAATTGGATTTTGAGGATTTGGACGATGTTACTTACTAGTAGATCTATCCCTTTAAGATTTATTTTGGCTAATTATAGCAGAAGTCTGTAGTCATGTACATGTAGGTGTGAACGCATAGTCTTTCCTATTGCTCGCCCTATCTGGGCCCTACATACACATTGTCAATCTAGAAATCTGACACACACTCGCATGACGACAAACGATTAGGAAATAGGATGAATAGCCTACATTACAGGCTTTTCTTCTGGTACTGTTTTTTACTACACAGCACTACTGCATTGCAAATTTGTTATTATGATCAGTCAGTTTCCTTCATGGTATTTTTTCCCCTTCAAATTGAAACAGGGTCTGGTTAATTTTTCTCTAACACTGTGCATGTATAGTCGATTGGCAAGAGCTATATCGGGCTAGTATTAAATTAGGAAAATGTCACAGGACTGTAAAAACAAGACTACAGAGCAAATGTCTAGTCTGTCACTTTGTGCCAGTGTGACATCTGATGGGCCAGTTCATTATGGAATTATACTGTACTGTATACATGCTACAGTTCCGTTGTATACATATACATGTATGCCAGCGATAGCCGATAGCGTTGTACAATTGTACATGGACATTGGACATATCAGAGATAAATGCAGAATTAGGTCATATAGTTCAGTGCAAAAAGTATGATATGTATACGTGGGTTTACTTTTGGGTGAATTTAGGTCTTAAAATGCAACAACAAAAAAAGAGCCCCTGAAAAATAAAAGAGCACCAGTAGATTATCATATTGTTCTTAAAATGCACAAACAAATATTAGAGTTCTAAATTTAATGATGGCAATAATCAAAAGAAGCTCCTGTAAAAGTAATAAATTATTACTAATGATAAGTACAATGTTAAGTACAAGTACACATTGCAAATACTAGTGGTACGTTCTTTAGTAGTTTAATACATGTACCTATAAATAGTATGTAGATTATACAGACGTTACGTATGCATCGTACTGCCTGGTATGATGTCCATAATGTAAATGCCTGTGTACTGCATTTGCAGTTCCAATATATCTTGTAAACATACTGTATGTATTGACCGTAAGCATTTACTTTATTTACCAAGTCGATTGGTCGAGAGTCCATTTATTGACGGTTCGAATTTACTGGAGCTTGTTATTTGAAAAGTAACTTCCACCGTTATCATTACTATTTAAAAGTATATTTAAGCTCTGGCATACAGTGTAATTACCATTTCTTCTTAATATTTATCTATAGCAAAAAGACTTTCATAGTTATATAGAATAAAGAAATTAACACATACAGAGTAGTAATAAAAAGACCAAAAAGTGTGAAAAATGAAAAGTAGAAAAGGAGATAAAATCAGGTACAGCACATAGTGGAAGGATAGAAGTTCAAGTTCTAAAGAAAAAATTGATAATTAAACAAATGTAAAAGAGAATGAAAGACTAAAGAAGTAAGTAAAGAAAAGGAAAAGAGAACTTGGTAAAGAATTTAAAGATAAAGTATTACACAAAAAGAAATGTTCACAAAATAGACAAACAAGAAGAAAAATACATTTAGAAAACAAAAACAAGAAGATAAATAATGGAAAGGGGAAAAATTAGAAGAAAGAGAAAGAAATACACTGTAGAAGAAAGAAAGATGGCTCTTAACAAAAGAAGGAAGATAGAAACAAGGAAAAAGAACCACGCATGAGGAAAAAGAAAGAGACAATGCAGGGTTAGGGTTAGCCCTAACCCTAACCCTAAAACATGTCTTGATAAGTGTATCAGAATTATACCAATACACTGTATGTACACAATCAATTCAGGAACAATTTAGAATACAATATAAAATATTGCAGGGAAAGTAGAATGAGAAAAAGAAAGAGAGATAGAGAATGGGGATAAGAAGAAACAGAGATAAACACAGACAGATAGCACAAGAACAAGAAAAGAAATGGTAGAAGGGATAAGAGGTGTTCACAGATTCCACCAAACAGAAATCAATAAGTCCATTTCAGCCAGGAAGGAACGCAGATAGATTCAATATAAAAAGCTCTTTACCGGTAAATCACTAAATTGGCCGATATCAAATCTCGCGAATTATATGACGTAGACGTGTAATAACTGCGAAGGAAGATCGTAACCTCATCTCCGATCTGGAGGCACGTACGCAACAAACACACACCGCTGCAAAAAGAGGAACATATAGTTCCATGGGCCATTTTCAATAAAGGGGTTCACAGCTTCACACATTTTAAATGACTGTACATGTATATTTTTCAAAGTAATTCCTAGTGGGATAAAATGTTAAATGCTTTAAAAACATTTTCAACATCTATTAGTGACAATTCCTATGAAGAAAAGGGGAGGGGCATACAGAGAAAAGATACAATAAGAAATGCCAAATTATCAAAACAATCAGAATGTTTGTTGGTAGAGTTTTGTTTCATAAAAACAAAACCCTTTCTAAACAACAATTACTATATTTTTTTTTGGGGGGGAAGGGGGATTTGTAAGTCTCAAAATAAGAAATAATTGCTTAAAACTTTACAAAAGTTCAGTTAATCTACAGAATGACAACATAGGAAATACAAAAACATTCCAATGCCTTTCAATCTGCGTTGAAAGGCAGCCTATAAGTTGTACTGTACATGCACATAGCAAAATACACACCTATAGGAAATCTACAGTATTAGAAGCATTCTCCTAATTAATTGGTATGCGGAAAGCGAGTAGAATTCAATTAAAGAGAACTTGAGATATCAATTGCAGTCAAGGCCATGCTGTTTATGGCTTGCAGATTCAATTACTTATGAATAGGAAAACAAACAAAAAATATCCTTCAAAATAGAAATGCTTCCCTTCAAACCCTTCCCTTCAAAATCCTGAAATCACCATAGGCTTTGCACATAGCCCACCCGGTTACCGTAAGCAATAGGTTAAATGGCTTTATGTATGTATTTTTCTTCTTCAGAAGGCATGTGTTTGTTGTGTTTATGTGTACATTGTCTGTTGAAAATACCAATGCCACCCATGAGATCTCTGACCTACATTACATGTTTTTCTACATACATACATTTTGCATTTATTCCTAAAGGCCCCGTCACATATCACCGAATAGCGTAAATAGATACCCGAAGGAGAATAACATTTTCAATATGTTCTTCTCCGTTCGCATACATGTTACTTGTATGTTCCTTGTCAGGCGATGTACGTTGTCCTATCCGCCGGAATGTTTTGTGCATGAAGCAATGGAGACGACTTTCATCACCGGAAAATTTGATTTTCCAAATTGTCTATTCATCGGGCATCCGTTTACGCTATCCAGTGATATGTGACCGGGCCTTTATGTATGTATGTATTATCATTGAAGAAGTCTAAAGATGGGGAAAGGTTAATCAAGAATTACTCAAGCCTAATCAAATCATTTTTCCTTTGGGGCTTTCACGGGACTGACGCACTTGGGAATCCATGAAACATCTGCTTGAACAAACCCTATATAGTGAATGGACTTGAATGGTTTGAAAATGAGCAATGTACATGGCATTTCCTCAGTCATTTTTCATATTTGGGTATACTGTAAATTGCATAAAGTAAATAAATGCAAAAAAAAAAAAATCTTACCACAAAATTAAAAAGTGTGATTAATGAGTAATTTTGAATCTGTTTGATGGAAAAATACAAGAATTTGTCCCAAATAAGTATTAATTATAATATATCTATAATTAAGAATCATTTGCGATTCACAAAATGTATTATTTGGTGCTCAATTGATTTTATTTAGTTTTATGATGGCAGCAAAAAATAACTAGAAATTGCGCGCTCGGCGGGTCGCGCAGCCGAGCACATGTATCCCCCGAACCAATTGCATTGCACTTTTGTGGGTTGTAATTTTGTGAACTGAACAAGTTTGGTGGTGTACGTTGTTCTACTAGGCTGGCAGTAGCCTTTGGGCAAGGCCTCGCGCGCTGTTTGTCCTCCGAGCAGGGTCTGATTAATAGACAAGGCGATGTGCGCTTACAGCAGTGATCTTAACTATTTCTTTATATCATGGTTACCATGGCAACCAGGACTCCGCCCCACACCAAAATCAAAAGGCTTCATCCTCTTTCCTTAATACACCTTCATACCAAATTAGAAAATGATCGGACAAGAACTCGGACCTGTAGAGCGTTCACAAGGTAATCTTAACTATTTCTTTATATCATGGTTACCATGGCAACCAGGACTCCGCCCCACACCAAAATCAATAGGCTTCATCCTCTTTCCTTAAAGGGGAATTCCACTCCAGAAATGTGATGTTTGCTATACAATGAGGTGAATATGAAGAATCATGATCGAAAATCTGAGCCAAAACGGTAGAGCAATAAAAAAGTTATGACAGGATGAACTTTGCTCCGATTTTTAGTATCGTTCGGAATTGCTATCGATCGTGACGTCACTTGCGAGCTGCAGCCATTTTGACTTCTACATGGACATTTTACAAAATTTAAATTTTCTTTATAACAAAGCAAATTTATGAGCTTAAAAATTCCAATGAGGTTGGCCCATCGATATTCTTCTATGAATTCGTGAAAACAAGCAGAGAAAAATTAAATTTTAGCAACGAAAATGAGAAATAAGTGTATTTTCATGTACTAAAGCCATGGCGAGTTGCTCGTGAATGATGCTGCATATGGCGGCAATTTTGAAACGATCGCTCATTACTACATGATGTTCAAATAGGTATAACTCCCGTGTTTCTTGTCCAATTTTGATCAAATTTTCACCAATTATTCCTCTTGTTCTGCTTATTCAAATAACGAATGGTTTTATCAGGCCCGGAATACCCCTTTAAGACACCTTCATACCAAATTAGAAAATGATCGGACAAGAACTCGGACCTGTAGAGCGTTCACAAGGTAATCTTAACTATTTCTTTATATCATGGTTACCATGGCAACCAGGACTCCGCCCCACACCAAAATCTAAAGGCTTCATCCTCTTTCCTTAAGACACCTTCATACCAAATTAGAAAATGATCAGACAAGAACTCGGACCTGTAGAGCGTTCACAAGGTAATCTTAACTATTTCTTTATATCATGGTTACCATGGCAACCAGGACTCCGCCCCACACCAAAATCTAAAGGCTTCATCCTCTTTCCTTAAGACACCTTCATACCAAATTAGAAAATGATCAGACAAGAACTCGGACCTGTAGAGCGTTCACAAGGTAATATTAACTATTTATTTATATCATGGTTACCATGGCAACCAGGACCGCGCCCCACACCAAAATCAATAGGCTTCATCCTCTTTCCTTAATACACCTTCATACCAAATTAGAAAATGATCGGACAAGAACTCGGACCTGTAGAGCGTTCACAAGGTAATCTCAACTATTTCTTTATATCATGGTTACCATGGCAACCAGGGCTCCGCCCCACACCAAAATCAATAGGCTTCATCCTCTTTCCTTAATACACCTTCATACCAAATTAGAAAATGATTGGACAAGAACTCGGACCTGTAGAGCGTTCACAAGGTAATCTTAACTATTTCTTTATATCATGGTTACCATGGCAACCAGGACTCCGCCCCACACCAAAATCAATAGGCTTCATCCTCTTTCCTTAATACACCTTCATACCAAATTAGAAAATGATCGGACAAGAACTCGGACCTGTAGAGCGTTCACAAGGTAATCTTAACTATTTCTTTATATCATGGTTACCATGGCAACCAGGACTCCGCCCCACACCAAAATCAATAGGCTTCATCCTCTTTCCTTAATACACCTTCATACCAAATTAGAAAATGATCGGACAAGAACTCGGACCTGTAGAGCGTTCACAAGGTAATCTTAACTATTTCTTTATATCATGGTTACCATGGCAACCAGGACTCCGCCCCACACCAAAATCAATAGGCTTCATCCTCTTTCCTTAATACACCTTCATACCAAATTAGAAAATGATCGGACAAGAACTCGGACCTGTAGAGCGTTCACAAGAAAATCTCTGCGGCGGACGCGGCGGACGCGGCGGCGCGACGAGGCCAAATTCATAGTATCCCCCGAAGTGGTTCGGGGGATACAATTAACACACACAGCTTAAAGGGGTAGTTTAGTTTTGGTAAGGCTGAACTTTAGTAGCCAAAACCTGCACAGTAACATTATAAACTAATAGTTATAACTCCACCATGCTCGAAAGGTATAGAAAATTACAAACGACCAAGTAAAACGCCTGGGGCGGTATTCTGAAAGCAAATTAGCACTCAATCAGCGTTCAATCAGCGTTTTCGTATTCTGAAAGCCAAATTAACTTCTCAATCATTTAACTACCATGGTAACAAGCGTTTGGCGGGAAATCATTACGCGCAGTTGTGTAATCTGCGCGCATCTTATTACGCGCAATTTAATTGCAAATTGGTATTCTGAAAGCTTAATTAGCGGTCATTTAAGTCTGAAGATAATGAAAAAGCTAAAAGAGCTATAGACCTCTCATAACTAGCACCGGGAGGGAGTATTGAACCACAAACTCACATCCCAGCATGGCTGGGTTTTTTCTCGCACATAATGACGCATATCGTAATCGCTATCAAAGAGATAGGATTACATTATAGACAACATTGATTCATATAATATTATTGAAGAGTCTATTAATCCATATACATTTCCGCATAATATAGTAACACTTTGTGATAGATCATCACTACTTTTGAACAAGCATAATGATGGTGTATATAATGGTAACATTATCTTCTTTCCTTTAAAATGCATCAGTGTGTATGCCTCTATTGCATAATGGTTTATATTACATTTGCTTCATATTATTCAAGAATTTATAGGCATATACTTTGTGATTATGTCAAATATGTGATTACAGCAATAATAATAGCATAAGTAATTTCTTTTATAAAAGAAAGAAAACAATGTTAAAATAATATGAGTCGAATACAGTACATAGTATTGTATACATTAATTGTTTCTACGGATAAATTCATCATAACCTTTTTAGTTATACACGTTGCATCTATAAGATGGACTTTTAATTCACATATACAATCAAACAAATATCAGAGGCATTTTAATGATATAAATATCAAAACTGGCAAACAATGTTCACTTTTTGTATTAAATATGTCCTTTAAAACAGCGTAAAGTTAGAATCTGAGGATTTCATCATCATAGCCTAGGGTGCATGGTTTCATAAACTGAAGTTATAACCACTTATTTTGGAGGAAAACAAAATTGTTGAATGATGTATCTTATCCAAATGAATTAAATTTAATTTCAATAGCAGAAAAATGCAAATGTTCATCATTAAATGTCCTTATATAGTTACCGATATGTCGATTGATTTCATATTGCTAAATTGAAATGAAATCAAAATTAAAATGAAATGACTTGTTATTGATATCTTTTAATCCTAGACAAGGGTATTGAGGATATTAACTTTACAGGAAATGTCTTGTTGAATAAAATAACATAGCTACAAATTACACAATATTTACAAAGTATAACATAAGTTATGTCATAACATTATTATACAATATTTACAAAGTAATATTTTCTTCAATCAAAGGTGTGATACAATGACTATGCAGGTAGTAATCAATTAAAAGGCATTTAGATGATATAGTTACAAATTGTTTCAGAATTATCACAGTGAAAACAAATATGGTTGATGTTCAACGCTAGAGAGGGCCGTGCAAAGAAGGAGGTCACATGCGCGTTAGTGCGCTTTAAAAAATCTTGTAACGGCCTATTTTATTGGATCGAATATTAATGAGGTGGGAGGAGCTTAAGATAGTCGCGCAGAAGTTAATTGAACGCTGATTGAGCTTTCAGAATACCGATTTTTCACTCAATCAGCGTGCAATTAAATCATGGACTTAAGTGCATATTTAAATGAAAAGTTAAATGAGCTTTCAGAATACCCCCCCTGTTATCATTCAAAAAGAGCCATTAAAACACAAGAGGGCGCTTTTTTAAAAGGCATTGGTTTCAACCATTTTCAACCAAAATTATGCATGTGATGTTTTGTTGATATAATGATTAAATAGCGAGATCATCAACAACCATTTAAAAAACGCTTTTGAAATTTTTGAAAAAGTGTATGGGACCCAAATAATTATAAGATCAGATATATTTATTGATATTTCAGCTGTTTCTGGGTCGATTTTGACCAAATAAAGTTGATTCTGCCATTAAAATTGCATGTTCTTTCAAATTCGACACTCAGTTTTTCATTACCTCACAAAAAAATTGCGATGTGCAGCGCCCTCTCTACCAAAACTAAACTACCCCTTTAAGTATTTTTAATTTTTTTTGTATATATGTTCTGGGGGTTTTATCGATCAAAGCAATAAAACAAGTACAGTTTATTACACTAAAACTTGGCAATGTTGCTACAGCATTCTTGCCTGTATACTACATGTACGTGTATGTGGACTACGTGTGGACTTGTATTTTCAGTTCAAGAGAACCTGAATGATCAATATATTCAGAATCGCTTGTTGGGGTCCCTCCGAGTGTTAATAATAAGACAGGTTCTGATCAATACTTGGAATCAATTTCAGGTTGATCAAATTCAGTTTGGTCGGTAGGGATGGATTTACAATAGATCTGTGTCTCTATAATATTGTGTTTCAAATATAAGATGACAAGTATGTACATGTTTATACACAGTGATCAAAATTAGTACTGGGTTGCTGGGCCGCTGGCTCGGGGGCCACTGAAACTGAGCTTCCGCCTTCAGGCCACCAAAATTTCACTAATTGCGAGTTTACTTGAACGACTGGGCAACCAAAATGAACAGGGTTTTAAATGTTTTCTTTTTTTAATCATTTGGGGCAACTCAATCCTGGTTTTCACTATAAGCAAGATTTTACTTGCCCAACTGGGCAACCAAAATGAACAGGGTTTAAAATGTTTTTGATTTTATAATGAAGTATTGATTGTATTTGCCCAATTTGTCTCTGCCGCGATGAAGTCCATCATCAGCAGCAGCAGCAGCATCAAGACTTTAGACACCAAGCAAAGAAAACCTCAAAGTTCTTGAACACATACTGTACATGTGTACATGCACAAAGGTTGTCAACTGCCATGGCACATGAGTGTTCAATATACAGGCAAGAAAAGAGTTAAATACAATTTCAGGCAGGTGCAACCAAAGAAGCTTTTCGCAAAGACAATTTCCTTGCTAAAGGTCACTGTTGTACGAATCAAAGAAAGTGTGCACTCGCATGCATTCACTTGATTTTTAAAAGGGGAAGGTAACCAATTATATTCAACTGTATTTTCTGTAGGACTTGGCCTTCGAGAATCGAAGGAGATACCATTTATAAGCAAGCTCCCATTTATTTGAATGATACTTTCCAAATTGTCATTGTCTGGCAAGGCAATATCATATATGACGGACAGGAGGAGATATGATATATGGTAAACATGCAATTTTGGGCACATTTTTCTTCATTTAACAAATTATATTAACGTCAGAAAATTCTTCACATGTTTGTACATTACAGTATGTAATTTTCCTGCACTGCCATTTATTCTTGGATATTCAAGATGGCCTATAGCGTGTCCCTGCTGCGTTGTGACTGAGATACATAGAAAGAGCCTACTTATCTTAGTATGGTCAAGGAGTTACTACTGCCTGGTAAGGTTGCTACATAAGCCGCTATGTACATGTATTTAGGCCGTATTCTGTTTTGTAAATATAGTGAGTGTAACGATGACCAAAGGTCAGGTCAAAACCATCCATATATGGTCAAATCGTAATAAAGATGAGCGCTGTGGCAAAACAAAGCAAGTATAAAGCTATATCCATAAATTGCTACTTTCGAAAGCAGTGGAATACCAGTATATCAGATAAGTAAAAGCAGTTGGATTACGCATGTATAAATAATGTAGCATCAAACAAGAAGTGAAGACGTAGTATGCACAAGATTCTTCTCAAATCAAATAAACTGTTAAAACAAGTAAAATCAACCATCTTAATTTTTATTTTGGAGGCCAAATTTCAGAATTGAGCTGCTCCAAATCAATTGCATATTATGTAAGTTTTCAACTTTTTTTCCCAGTTGGGTGAGCAAAATTTGGTAACAGTAAAAAATTGATGGCCCAAAGCTCAATTCTAGAGGCCCCAGGCTAGCAGGCCAGTACTAATAAATTAATACTTAATATACCATGTTTGCAATGCCCTTATGAATGTATGTAAATCAGTGAACAAAATACTGGGGGGCTCAGGGCGAATTTGACCCCGAAATGCCAAAAGGAGCCCCCCTAATTGGCCAAAAATCATAAAAGAGCCCCTGTAAATTTACACAGATTTCAATGCAAAACAAATTTTAGAGTGCTATTTTCATGAGGGCAAAGCTTAAAAGTAGCCCCCGAAAAATTAATATATATATGTTTGTCCCTGATGTAAATAAAGGTCTCTTCCACTATACAAAGTGCACACTTCTTTTACTGTCTTAACACCAAATGGTGCATCATTCACCTACCTGTTCATCTACTTGGTAATTATTTATGGAGATGTGAACTTTCATTCATGCGGACAGGCAGGCAACCTCTGGTTAAAAGCGGTTTTCATCATGAAACGTGACCTGCCCTATATTGGCTGCAGCCTACACATGTTGTTGTACATGACAGCAAAGTTACCAACAATTTAGGCAAACAGAGTTACCAGCTAGCTCTGAACCTTCAATTTGTGCGCATTTCCTCTTGTAGTTCAATAAAATTCAATCTTTTACTGAAAGACATACATTTATTAGATATATTTGAATACATCATTCCATGCATTGAGCTTCACATCTTGGATCAGATCGGTTCCAATTGTTACACCTTTTTTCCTCTCTTCCTCCCTCATCTTTCCATCTCCATCCCTCCCTCCCTCCTCTCCTTCCTGTTCCTTCTCATCTCTCTATCTCCATCCTCCTCTTCCTCACTATCATATGTGAAATTTCTTCATCATCTTCAAATGCAACCCTCATCTCCTTCAATGTGCCCTCCCGTCTCTCCTTCTCCGCTCTCTCAGAATTCTCATAATATTAAAATACACAATCTCACAGATTCTAAATTGAGCTTTTTAAAAAATAATCAAACCAAACAAGTGAAAATGCACCCCCATTATCGCACACACTTTCCTAAGCTGCTGCAATCGTATTTGGGTAGGTTCAATTATGTACATGCTTCTAGGTAAAAATCACTCCAAAAGTTCATCATTTATTGAAACTTCATGAATAAAATTAATTTTTATTTTTATTGTATTGGGCGATTTCTGTTGCATACTTCTGACGTGGCATTACTCTATAGGATAACTTCAGTTCGCAGTTCATAGGAACAAGTACTAGTAGTTCATTGCATGAACCCAGAATTGATGATGTCACATGTGCAATCGTGCATGCAAGCATCACAATAGTGGGTTAGCGTGAGGGGCCACAGTAAGGGTTGCGGGAACCAAATAATTCACCTCCAATTTCAAAAAAAAATAATAAAAACACAAAACAAAAGGGTAAAATTCATTTCAAAATAAAGAAAAAACATTAGATCAAATTAATTTTTTTCAGGGACGCACAAACCATCACAGGAGCTTTTATTGTTTAAAGCTCAGTCGGTAAGAGCACCGGTCTCCGGAGGTCTTGGGTCAGATCCCAGGGAAGCCCCATTTTCTTTGCTCATTTTTCATGTAAAAAATTAAGAAATACACAGAGCACCCCCCCCCCCCCCCCCCCTCCCCCAGATAATTTGTGTATCCCCAATCAGTTCTACTACGCTACGGCATCGCAATGTCACTCCCATCTACAGTGCCTAAATTGAGAATGCAGACTTCATTGTTTACGCAATCTTGATCAGACTGTAGAGGGGAGAGACGACGACGTGATGAAACAAAAACTCACTAGTTTCAAATTTCAACAACAAAATGTCATCACTTTTCATTTCACGTGTCACGTAATCAATGTGACATTCAAAAAGTCCCTATAAACCTTGAACTGAAGAATTTATCCCTTAGTGACGATCGGATAGTTTCAAATACCTAGCTTGCCACTGGAGACGATAACGTCCGGGCGGCTTCCCGTGCTCGCGTGTTTGATGTTAAGCGGGTCCAGATTCGCCATGTAGTGACCACGGATCTGAGTGGATCGGCCAATCAAAATACTTGTTACACATCACGTGATACATGCAATCATAACTAAAAAAATTGTCACAGAGTATAATAGGGATTTTTAGGGATCTTTCCATCACATGTTATTATAAGTTTAGAGGATCTGATTGCTCAGCCAATCAAATAGCTTGTTATGTGTCACATGATGAGGAGATTGATATGATGCTATACTGTACATAGTATCACAACATCGTTAAATGCAACGTAATACACGGATCAAAATAGCTAGCCAGAGTAAATTCTGTAACAGAAAATTTTTGAAAGGAAAGTAATTCTGACTGCATTTGATAACGAATATCAACTGAGAATGTGCTCATAATGTGAGGAACATGCAACTATGTAAACAAAAATTTAATATTTTGATGATAGTGCACATCAACCTTTTTTCTTAAGTCCTAGCTGTAAATAGAAATACCAAAATAATGCCAGTTCACACAAACTTATTTTCTTTTGATATGCCCTTGCATCAATCATTTCTCATTGTTCTTCATTTACCAGCATAATTATGAAAAGAGTGTAAACAAATGACGATGACAAGCGCATTTGGTAAGGTTTGTTATCCTTGTATCGGAGTAATAAAGTACATTGTACAATTATAATGCAATGACCTGTTAAGTTCTCATATTCAAAATGTGGCATTTTACAATTTATGTAAAACAATTCACATATTATGTACTTTAGCCTACCTGTATAATGTGAGAGGCCAGAATATAAATACACATACATAAAATACACTTTGTGTATGCATTGTCCTCCATTAAACTGTTTATGCGGAATTTATTGTAATTTTAAGAGAATGCATGTAGTATTGCAAGAAGTATGGTTTAAACATCCCAAATGAATGATACGTACATACTGTCAAAACATCTTTTGTGCTGTTATCTACCAGTTGCAGACAGTAAATGGCTCTGTACATGTTATTGTTTTGGTTTATGGGCGGAACCGTCTATTTTTCAATTAATTCACCATTTTGATTTTATTTGATTTCTACAATTGATTTAAAAACAATTACCACATTACAAAAATCAATTAACTGAATTCCCTCTAAATGTGTCCACTATTCAATGCAGGAATTAATTTTTTATTTTAGGGGACTACTTTTCCAATCTATGGTAATTTTAGTGGCCACCTACTGATTTCAGGGGGCTATATTGAAAATTAGGGGGCAAAATCGCCCTCAGCCCCCGTATATTTCCTACCCTGCCACTATTAAAATTACACTATCCTGTAAATTTAACTAGGATTAACTATACGGAATATCACCCATATGCCAGCAGACTGCATCAATATGTGTGTGTGGGTGTGTGGTAGGTGTGTCCCTTTCTACAGTGTTTTTTTAAATTTGATATAACATGCATGTTAATTCTGACAGCATATTGGCACAAGTTCTCACTATGAAACAAGACCATATGGCTGCTGTACCCTATATAATTTTGTAAACAGTGAATGCCTACTATGTCCTACATATGGTGGGCTTGGTGAGGGTGTGTCCAGAACAGCCAATCAGCAGCCAGCTAGTAGGATTCTATCCAGGAGAGCTTTTTCTTTTGTATACATGTGTTGCATGAATAAGCTTCAAAAAGAGGGATATATTATTGACTGAATGAATACACAAGTGCTATGCACTGTGGATGCAATATGCATGTGCAGTGAATTTGGCACGGTGACAAAAAGAGACAAAAGGTATTGAACCAGGAACTGTGGGAGATCTAAAAGCGGGAAGAATATTTGTGTGTGTTTTTCTGTTTAGGACAAGGTTAAGTATACAAACAGTGTGTAAAGAATGTTATTTTCAATGATCAGTATTCTGGATTGTCATAATAAGTTGACAAAGAAAATATCTCCACAACTAAAATCTATACAGAATATAACTAAATCTACTGTTCAACACACATGAAAAAGAACTTTGTAAATGTATAAAGCTATATTAATGATCAAAACACCATACAATTTTAATACAAATTATGTTTGATATGAAATCATTTTCATAGATTCATATTACATTAATATTTTGAATCTAGTCATATATATGGTAAAAACTAAATGTTTATTCGGGCCAGTTCATGCACATGTACACGTAGTTCACAAATTATGCAATGTACATGTGGCTAAAACTAATCAAAATATGACCTTTGATATATAATATCAAAGTCAAAGAGTGTTTATTTTGAGGGGTCTTCGCCAATTGATCACGAGATAACAAACCTTTCATACAACATGCTGTTTTCCCACTGACACAAATAACTCATCAAATCTACAAACACTGTTATGACCAGAACTGTGCGAAGTCCATTATTAAATTGGAGTACAGTACTGCAGTACAGTCATTTATAATGTACATACTGCTCCATATGACTTTGACATATTCTGAAGGGCAGGCATTCCAGTGGCTGCTTTGCTCGCTTGCTTGCTTGCTATCGTTAGTGCATTGTTAAATGTGTGAGCCTCTTACACTGTACAAGTGTCGTGGTATAGATTATTAGAGTGTGAACTGTTAAATGGTCCAAGTAGATCACAGCTTTGCACATTCAGATTCACCAACTGCATACTCAAATGAAACCAAATTTATAAGTGCAGGCCAGGTATAATTTCGAAACCACCCCTTTGAACCCCTATTAATGGTTGAACTACAGAGTGTGGTTTAACATTATCGCCATTACTTGGCCAATATTACAACTCTTCTTTTACATAACGAAGCATTGCATCTGTGCTTTCTGTTTGTGTAAATTAGTTGAAATCCGGAATTGATGACAAAAATACTTCCTAGTAGTATCGTCAGTTCCTGTTGAACTGTTGATACTTACTAAATTTCAACCCACATGACAGGATTTCATATTTTGCCACTCTTTTTCAGTCCCTAACTTTTTTATGCAATATAATATCTTAACCTGCATTTTGGTCCTTCAGTTGCATGTACAGTCTAACCTGTGTATAGAGACCACCCAAGGGAAAATAGAAAAGTGGTCACTGTAGACAGGTGACCTCTATCTAAGGTTCCACAACACTGTTTCCCTCTGTAGTGGAACACTTTTGGTGACCACTATAGGCAGGTTGGCTGCTACATATATAGACAGGTGGCCACTAAGACAGGTTTGACTGTATACTGTAATCAAACTTTACACACACAAAAAAAAAGCTCTGCGACAGTGGCTGTACTTTTTTATCCAGTAATACTCCGCCTAGGATACCCACGTGTGCTACTTTATCGGTTATATTACTCATCTCTGGAAATACGGACATAATATCACTTCCTACCACAACGACATTTGAGATCGACTATGGGTGTGTTGAGATAAATCTGTCTAGATAGCCCACAATAAGCATTATGAAACATGATTGTAAGCCAATATTTTGATTATTTTCACTGGGAAAATATAATTAGCCTAAAACTAACATTAAAAGTAAATTTAACTATTTTGCCTTTTGGCCCAGTTGGGCAATTAAAAACAAGATTTATCAAATTTTAGTGGCTCAAAACCTGAATCTGGTGGCCCCAAACAAAGAAAAACATTTATAAAGTTCTAATTTGGAGAATTTAGGACCAATAAAGTTGGTGGCCCAAAACAAAGCAAAACATAACAAATTCTGTTATGTTTAGTTGCCTGTTTGTGCAAGTGGAATTTAGGATTAATTAATGAATTTTGGTGGCCCAAGGCCGGTGCTAATTTACAGGTTTTTAACTGTCCTTATTCTGGGCTTCACAAAGTGTAAATAAAACACATCCTAAACTTGTAAATTCCTGCAAACATAGGGTCAATATTTGAGTCTGCATTTAGGATCACTTAATTATGTAGGTCTGGGTCACACACTAGAATGACACATTTCCTGCAGGACCTCTCCATACAGCCACACTGAGATTAGAAATTTATTATATAGTTTTATTTTGACGGTAGAAATTTACCTGAAATGAAAGTATAAAGTTCTAGCAAAGAATTTTCGTCAGGATTAAAAATTGTTTCAATGATTCCTTTTGCGCTTATTTTTCATTCAATATATCATTCATGAATCTATGTTTGTGGTGGAATTGAGATGTCCCAATAATCCCTTTGTGGTATATAGCACTGTACAAGTTTAATTTGTGCGACAGAAAGAAATTACAAATTTGTACATCTAAAAATGGGAGCATTTTAGTTCTTTTGAAAGAGTTGAAACTAATTTTGTCAATGAAGCAGTGTCCAAGACTAATTCAAAGCTATTTACAAATAATAAGCCTTCAGAATTTAGAATGCAATGTATGATAATTTTTTCAAGAATAAAACAAGCTCAATAAACGATCTCATTTACATCTTTATTGTGTATTTGTTTGCATTTTTGTAATAGTTCAAATCAAGCATAATGTTACAAGCACCTACAGTGTACAATTATGCAAAATTTAAATTTACATGCATTTTTAATTTTTTTAATTTCAAGCAAAAATATTGATGACACATCAGTTATTTGTATTTTTCTAATTTTGATGATGTAAAATGTTTATTTACTCAATGACAAAATAGAAACAGGGTAATTGTTTGTTAGTTATTAGTTAATATTAAAAAAATAAGTAAAATCACGTAAACGATAAATTAACATGAAACGGAACTTTGAAATCTGTTTTTATTTTACATTGAAAATAAAAGTCAGTAGAGATGTAAACTCACAGGAAAAAAGAATAAATTAGTCAGATTTAAATTCTACCCCAAATATTAAAAATAAAATATGTAAAATGTTCTTTGTAGTTAATAATTGTGTAACTTCAATTCGGTCTTTGCTGAAATGCTACTAGTCAATGATTGACCTGATATGACCTTAATATAATACAAGTATGAATGAGGAAACGTTAGGGACAAAATTGGACAATGACTGTTAAGTTGAAAGTTAATAAGACAAAATGTCATGAATACAAAGGTCATTGACCTTCAAGGACACATTTCAGTCGGAGTGGTGGGGTAACTCGGCCAGGAGGGAGAACTCGGCAACCTACAAGCAAACATTCAAAGCAGACAGGCTGGACGGGATCGAGACCGCAACATAATTACCTTTCTACCTGATAGTAGTTGCGTTGCAACAACGCGTTTACAAGCGATTACAGTGTGCGCTATCCGTATGTTAGAATGAGTAGGTGGCCGAGATCACCAGCGTGGTCGAGTTCCCCCACCACTTACTGGTATCAGAACCTGTTTGACCTTTCACTGAGAGTTGATAGCAATTTTAAATGCTTTAAATGGTTAATACAATAAAAATATTAACAATAAAGAAAAAAAACATTTATTTTAAACAAAAAATAAATTAGAAATAAGAACATTGAATAATATGACTTTTGCCTGACCTGATATGACCTGATGATGGTCTGTACCGAGAGATGGTCCTCGATCACCTTCCGGTCCAGGTGACTCTGCGAGACGCTCGCGGCGGGGGCGGGGACCGGCTCACTGTGGGTCACCTGGGTGGGGCGAGATGAAGGCTTGGGCATGGCGGGGTACATGGTGGCGATGGGAGGGGGCGGGGCGTACGCCGTTCCCGGCTCGGCGCCGTTCTGAGCATTGCGGAAAAATATGTCCCAGGACTGTGGAGGGAGAAAAAAGGTTAGTTGGTTAGTTATTTATTTACATCTGTATCTTTAATCAAAGTTACTTTGTGTTTCTCAAGTTTTTTTTTTTTTTTAAATAAATTTATTTATCCTATGGGATGGATTGCCCTTGTCCAAGTATGTTTCTGTGTAAATATTGTATTTGATTGTTTTTACTTTTTATGTAAATTTTTTTTTATCCCACAGACTGTCTGAAAAATACTAGCACTTAGCAGAGAAACCATTCCCTGGTGGAATAAACTTTAACAAAATAAATAAACACATGAAGTAGCCCCAGCTTGCTAACTGGTCACTGGAATGGGGCTGGAATGATGATAGAAGTCGCAAATATCACTTTTGGAAAAATCTTGGATCACTTTAACTTATCCACCACATAATACGTGGATGTGATAAGGCAAGATTGGTAGAGTGCGCGCTTTACAATTGTGAGATCTCAAGTTCAAACCCTGCCCACCGCATTTGTCCTTCAGCAAGACAATTTATCCACAATTGTTGCTCTCTACCCAGTTGTATAAATGGGGACCCAGTAGGCGGTGAAAGGATCTTCTCAATGCCCATTAGCTGCTTGGAAGGAATACTCACCAGGGAGTGGAGATTGTACAGACAATGTGTGCTGGTTTGCAAATCCTTTGACTTGGGAAATAAATGTAAAGCGCTTAGAGATGATATTGTATCATAATAGATGCTATACAGGGTGGCCCCAAAAAACGGATGGGGCACTTCCCAAAATAAAGTGACAAAATGATAAATGTCCTTTCAAATGAAAAATGATACCAAGAGCAGTCATTTTGGTAGTGTCGTTTTTGTTTTAGGGCACTGTGAGTGGCATCATGTCAGGTTCCCATTTTTGACAACTTTTACCAAGTCAGTGTCTGATAATTGGACTTACTGCCCATCATAGTATCGAACAACTATGCCCATTCTCTTGGCACACAGCTGAATGCACACACTAACAATGGCGCGCGTATTGCTCGTTGTTCGATGCTATGACGGGCAGTAAGTGCGATTTATCAGACACCGACTTGATAAAAATTGACAAAAATTTGTAACCTGACAAGTGACATGGTGTCACTCACAGCGCCCTGAAACAAAAACTACACAACCAAAATTACTGTTCTTGGTATCGTGTTTCATTGGAAAAGACAGCCCTATCCTATGGAGGTAATCAGTTTGTTACTATATTTTGGGAAGTGCCCAGTTCCATTTTTTGTTGGCCACCCTGTATAAATTAAACCCATTATTTATTAATAAATGACTGAGTGTAGTGCTCCACCTGGAATACTGACTTTACACATTACAATTTTCTGATTTAGGCTGCCTCATGTGAATTATTGCCAACCCCCCCCCCCCCCCCCCCCCAAGCCCTTCCAGCCACCAGGCTGTGCCCTGTCTATGTGTTGTCCCTGAATATCCTTGTGCCCAAAAGCCCAAAACTTATGTCACAAGGCTTACCAAATGTATTAATTTTCATGCATGAAATCGAATGTCAAATCCATAATTTCCATTAAGACACTTTTCGGCATTCTCTTCGAAGACGACTTGGCATGCATGACTGAAAGAACAGATGCGCTATCTATACAAATAGCATTGAGCATGGGTTCTTTTAGTCATGCATAAGTCGTGGGCACGTCTTCGAAGAGAATGCCCACTAGCACTAGTAGATATTTCGGCATTCTCTCCCAAGACGTGTCCCACAGCAAGAACATCTGTTACTTTATTCTTTTTTTTTCTTCATGCCATGGGCACATCTTGGAACTGGAAGAGAATGCTTTATTTGTATACTATTACTTAGTTAAGTCTCCTTTAAGTTCAATCAGAACATCAACAGTGATCAAACTGTAAGTTGCCAGTGACAGCAATTAATCTAATTATCATAGTGATAACAACTGAATCAATCAATTCAATTAACTGCATTCCACATGCAATTTAGAATAAGTAACTGAATTGAGATCGATTGACGATGGCAATGATTGAATCCCGATTTAATGATCATGTCATTGACATTGTCAATGACAACTGTTGACTGTTGTTCAAATTTGATCGCGTCTTGAAACTTGAATGCTTGATTTGATATCCTGCCAAATTTGGGCAATAATTCCAATTTAGTAAAAATCATAACATGCAGATCCTTGATGATGGAAAATCCATCTCACCTTGTGCACAGTACTGGGATCTTCCAACCATGATTGGTACATTTCTTCCACATAGTTTGAATTGCTACCGCTCAAGAACGGCTCGGCAGCCACAGGGGCCGCATATCGTCTCAAGTTTACGCCGGGAGTCCGGGCGTGTGCATCTACCGGCGAGGGGCCCTGCCCACCACGGGCAGGCGGCCGAAACGTCCTGCTCGAAATTTCTCTATTTGTGATCGAGCGTATGGCCGCCAAAATTGTGGGCCTCCCCGTTTTTGTCAATGTCTGAAGTCGATGCATGATTGTGTTTTAACCGGTGCCACTGTCCTAGCAGTTTGCCGGGTGAAATTTTGTCTCAAATAAACGGAAGAATTTTCCGGCTCCAGCTTTGTAGCACTCGTGTCTCTCCCAGGAAGCAAACGTTCCTATCGTTTAATCTGTTAAACCGTCAGAACAAGTCTCATAAATCACTTTTCCTTCGTTAATTCCAAGTCAATATCGGTTCCAGTTAATCAGATACAATGTTTGTACGGAATTCTCCATGAAATTATTTCGATCAAAACTCCTGCAGCTTTCACGAAATGATAAAGTTGTTTGTATTTTTAGGCGATTTTAGAAAATTGCAAAATTCCCAAACTGCGCAATTCGCAGTCAATCTGGCATCCGTCATTGCACTGACGTTGAAATTAGTTGCAAAACCACGTTTGTGATTCAAACAATATGGTCCATAAACGTATAGTTGCTGACGAGTATCGTAACTAATTGATCCCGCCTTCGAAATTGCCGTCAGATTTCACAAAAGTGTTATTTATCCTTTTCTATTCGAGTTGTCTTTTGCTCTGCCTTGGTTGTTCTAAATCAGGCCCAGCAGTGAAAATGTTTACTGCATAATATATTTGCATTGCAAATTGCAATGCATGCATTGCGAACGCGTTCTATTGCAATACGCGCGGGTTCTTACGCAACCTTTGACATTTAATCGAAGAACTAGACTAGTGCTTCCACACATCAAAATTATAATTCTTAAAGTTTGTTTTGGCCGGTTTGGGTGAAGTGTGGCAGTGGGCGTGGCATAGGACGGGCTTGTGCAACAAAATAACAAGAAGCATGGTATGCTTTTGAAACAGGGGCGTCGATCCTGGAGGGGGG